>JACEFZ010007125.1:157500-164576 GCA_014155875.1 Cepaea nemoralis
CAGACTGTGGAGCAGTAATCAATATGTGTTTGTATATGGGAAGTATAGAATATCTTTCTTGTGTTTTCGTCAAGGAAATTTTTAATTTTGGCAAGTTGGTATACTTTTTTGGCTATTTGTTTAACTAGAGCATGAACATGTGAGTTAAAAGTTAGATTTTGATCTATGATAACACCCAGTGTCTTGTGCTCGGTGACACTTTCTACAGGCGTGCTGCCAATGTGCAGCTGAAGAGTTCTCTGCGAGTTTAGAGTGTGAAGTCTTTGCCTGGTTCCTATTAACATAGACTTTGTTTTAGTAATGTTAATTTGCATGCGGTTTGCATGACTCCAGCTAACTACACTATTTATTTCCTGTTGCAAGGATGTACGGTGGTAAATATAATAAATTAGAATAAGGACAAGTTTCGCTAGGGGTATTCAGTATGAATGGGGTCTAAAACCCAAACACGCCCTGTATAGGAATTAATATATTGGCTCGTAACCCCCAAGTATTGAACAAGGCAGAAAAGGGTGCAAGTTCAACACTAACATAGAAGGCTGGGAGATCCGGGAAGTTCTACCACAGACACCCGAGTACTAATCACTCTACCCAGAGGGTGTGTCTATGTGTAAGTGCCCCGCCCCACATTTAATCTCCCACATATATATATAAACAATGACAAGTATCCACTGTCATGCACATCCACAGTATTATACAACAGAGGGACAACAACCACTGTTAGACGCAACAACTGGATTACATGACAGAGGAAAACAGCCACTGTTAGACAAAACAGTACAATGACTCACTGTATCACATAACAGTAACCATAACTCACTGTATCACATAACAGTAACAATAACTGGACTATAAACATCAATTTTGGAACAACAGGTTAACAATGAAGTAACTGCAAGGCCTTGTTAAACCAAACAAACAAACAATTGTATTGTGGAAACATTTGGGTTCTGGACAAACCCTGTTGGCTAGAATATGGTGACATGGGCATGAAAAATTATCATATTTCAGGCAATGCACACAAAGTATACAACCAAAACAGAAGTCCCAAAAAATATTTCCCCAAAAAAGGTTCACATCAAATACATGTGTCAAACACAAAACAAAGTAAATAATCCATACAAAGAAATAGATAAAGAAAATCTATCTAATCTGTCTCTAGAACTATCCTATGGGTCTGATGATGACTTCCTCTCCTTCATTATCCACTAGAAAAAGTCTGGCCATAATCACACTCTCTATAATCCAGGAAAACAGCTGCTTTGCATATATCCACCTATTTAGAAAATTGGGGATTGCACACACACACACACACAGAACTTTCACTTCTGGATCATATATCCATCGCGAAAAACATGTAGGAGTAATCCATATGAATCCAATGTGGATATACTGTAATCTCTCAAGTCACAGTTGCTAAGTCACTGGGCTAGGAGCGTTCCAGGGTGATATAACAGACAGGTATAAATAAGTCTGAAGCATTCTGGCGTGGCGTGACACACAGGAGTCCATGTGATTGATTCGATCAGGATCAGGCACAAACACTTTCAGTATCTCTTTGGATGAGGAGTGACATCACATAATCCATTAGAATTTCCTGACAGAACTAACTTGAATGGGGCATGAATATTCCAGCCCCTTTCTCTGGGTTAAGATGAAGGTTATTCTTTCTTCAGCTGAATATATGACTTGATTGACCGGGAGTTGGTATGGTGCTTGATTATCCATGTCTGGGATATGATGGATGAGAAGATTCAAATGAAGCTGGGAGTTCACAAAATCACTTGGTAAATCCATACTGGTAAATGATGGTGAATTCCAGACTATCCATGAGCCTCTGGAATATGACAGTTGAACGTGGAATTAGGCGGTGACTTTTAGAAGAGGTTATACTCTGTATCCATCTAGGCCAGGCATGCCTCATGTCTTTGCAGACATTGAAAAGCTTAACACCGTCTGTAAGTTCCCAGAGGTAGGGAATCCACTTCCGCATATTCAAAATCCGTTATGTATCCAGGCATTGACATTCAGGTTCAGGGTGAGTAGCAGTAACCAGCACTCTTTGTATAATATTAGAGGAGGCTGATATCCCAGTTTCCTGCCTCTAAATCCAAACAAGTTGACTATAAATCCAGTGCGAAGCATGGTGACTAGTGCCAATACTCCACCGCCATCTCTAGCGCTAAAACGCAGAGAATAAGTGGGCTTTAAATTAACCCATTAACAATGGGTCACCCGCTAACATTGGAGAAACATGGCGATTGACCAGACCGCTTTGTCTACCAAGCCTTTGTCTAGATTAAGCCTGTGTTTCCGGGGCGCGGCCAATCAATTGTCTTAAAACGAAACGAAATTTCGTTTCGTTAATTCTCCCGTCGGGCTTTTTAATAGCCTCTACTCTTCAGATAGCGTGTCCTAGCAACGTCTGCTGGAAAAGACTGCGAGATGATGACATATATGTCACAAAGGATAATTCTAGCACATTACGATCAACAGCGTTTGTATATACTGTGCAGTCATCAGCAAATAGATCGCAGGAAGACAACAGATTTAATGGAAGATCATTTATATAAATGGCAAATAATAGAGGGCCAAGAATAGATCCCTGAGGTACTCCAATATTAATGGTAATGGCTTGAGATAAAACTTTATTGTGTGATACTACTTGCTTTCTGTCTAATAAGAATGATTTTATTAATGTCACTATATTAAAACTTACTTTCATTGTTTCTAGTTTTTTAATTAGAATAGTTTGATCTATCATATCGAATGCTTTCCTAAAGTCTATAAACACCGCTCCACATAGAGTATTGTTGTTAATATTTTGATGCCAGTTTTCTATCATGTTTGTTAGTGCCGTATGGCAAGAATATTTTGGCCGAAATCCTGACTGACTGTCAACTATCAGTTTATGGCGAACTAAGTGATCTAGTGTTGTTTTGTGGATGTGCTTTTCTAGCGGTTTGGATAATGAGGATAATATGGAAATTGGTCTATAATTACTCATGAGACGATCGTCTAGAGGACCAGCTTTTAAATGAGGATACACTTTAGCGATTTTAAAGGCTGATGGGAAGTGACCTCTGGTTAGACATTGATTATATATAAAAGTTAGTGACTCGCAGATCGCCGGTGCAGCATGGCGAAGGATCCGACTACTAATTCCATCTAGTCCTGATGAGTTATTGTTTTTTAGATTACGGAGATGAGTAAATACTTCAGTTGTCGTCATTAGCGGTATGTTGGAGGAAATGTGTCCATAGCATTTGTTCTCAAAGAATGATGATAATAAAGATATGTCATGAGGCGCATCTGGTATTGCAGCCTTCAGTTGGTTTATGTCGGACTGAAAGTATCTACTGAATTGATCACATGTAACCTGATTTGATGGTAATGATTGTGATGATTTGTGTTTGTTTGTCAAGGTATTAATTGCTTTCCATATATCTTTAGTGTTGGTTTTTATCTATTACTATGTTCTTAAAATAGTTTTTCTTTTCCTTCCGAATAACATATTGAACTTTGTTTCTCAGACTACGGTACATAGTTAGATCTCTATTTTTGTGAGCCCTGTCGCGATCTCTCATAAGTTCAACTACCTCCTGTGTGATCCACGGGGGCTTTGTGTGATGTTTAACTCGAACTTCCTTAAATGAAACATGTTTATCAAATATACTTAGAAAGGTCTTTAGCCAGTGGCCCAGAGCATCGTCTGGGTCAGGAAGCTGGTAAACATAATCTAGAGATGAGTTGACCAAATCTTGTAAGAAGACATCTCGATTGAAATTTTTGTAATTTCTATATTTTATGCTTATATGTTTGTGTTTGGGAGTTTTGGTGCCCCTTTTCGACCACGTGCAACATACTGGATAGTGATCGCTCATTGCATTGATAGGTACACTACATTCTGTGATGTTATCAGTACACGTAGTATAAATATGATCTATAAGTGTTGCAGATGATTTAGTGATTCTAGTGGCTTGTTTGACTAACTGTTGGAAATTATATGACTTTATTATGTTTTCCCATGTTTTGTTTGATTTGTTAGCGTCTATGTTGAAGTCACCTAGCAATATTATTTCCCTAGCATTACTAAAGACTACATCCATCATAGTGGTGAATTTTTCATACCAGATATTTCCTGCACTGGGGTTTCGATAAAGATAGCCAACTACTAGCGGTATGCAATTTTGAAGTTTAACCTCTATCCATACACACTCAATCTCACAGGTTTCAAAGTCTAGCCTGCGGTGGGCGTTAAGCGAGTTGGAAATATAAACTGCAATACCCGTCTCTTGTTTCTGATAGGGATCTCTTCTAATGGTTTTAAAACCTCTGATAGCGATGTCATCATCTGAGATGTTGCCATTTAATCGACTTTCGCTAACGCCAAACATGTGAAAATTCTTATTAAGTATAAGTGATAGTTCGGGCAGCTTCCCTAATAGATGGCATATGTTTACATGCCCGATTCTGAGCCCATTATTCCTGAGCCAGTGTTCGTACTTATTAGACATTTCAACAATGCGTAATCACAAGTTTAAAAGCAAAACACACACACACAAAGTGAATACAACTTACGTCCCTTATTACAAAACACACTCTAAAGTACAGAGAAACAGTAATATCTCTGTAAATATATAAAAATACGTACACAGATCCGTAAGGAAGAGCAGTGAAGACCCCCTCACTCACCGTGAAAACACAATTAGAAATTATTATAAAAGCTATACAGCTAAGTACTATCAATTAATATAAAGTCAAAACCAGTCAATGTTTGTAATAACTTATAACCTAATACGTTACTAGATCAAGTTATAACCACATATGCAGATAAACGTTTAAGGAGAGGCTCTTTCTTGTACCGAGATCCGGTGTAGCTTTGTCCTAAGTTGCTAGTAAATACCAGGTTGTGTTGGTTGTTGGTATAGCGACATTATAAGTGCTTGACGAAGTGTAGCTGGGCTATACCGTGTGAGGTGCAACCATTCTGGATTACAATTAAATGGGTACTGATGATGTCTCATGGGTATGTAATGACTACCAACTAGAGCCTCTGGTTGGTGGCTAACAGGAGGTTGTGCTGGCACGTCGTTGTTGCTGAGAGTCGGATCCTTTCTGGGGAGAATAGGAATCATATCTTCGTAATTATTACCCTCCTGTGTGAAAGACGACGTATTTAACGGACTTGGTGTTGTGGTAGTGTCCCGTCTGGCTTGGATTTCAGGTGCAGTGGTTATGAGTGGTCTGCACACTTCTGTCCTATTGGTACTTGATGTGACGGGAGTATGTCGTCTGGCTTGAGTTTCAGGAGTAGCTAAAAGTGTCCGGCGCGATCCCATATTGGATGTATGGTATGTCCGTTCTGGATATTTTAAATTCTTGGCGAGAAAACTGGTGCCCAATGTAGATAAATGTATTTGATCCTTGTAAAGACTCTTTTTTGGTGCACCAGCCTGTGAAGTGAATGATGCTGTATTGTTGATGAATTGTATCTTGTTTTGAGAACAGAACTTCTGCAACATGTTGTTATTTATGTCAGCTAGACGGCGCTGGTGTCCATAACTCGGTGATATGATGGAGGAGAAGAAAATGGATGAGTTAGGAAAAGTGTGACGTAATCCGTTCAAGAGTGCCAGGAGTTGAGACCCTGTGATTTGTTGGTTGTTCATGGTGTCGGTGATGCCAATATGTATGCTTGCCCTTCTGACGCTATGATTTACAGCCAACCTGCTAATCTTGTCTGTTAGCCGGTCTACACCAGCCCCAGGCAGTGGGATTATTGAAACAATGTCTTTGTCTGATGTGGCCATCCTGTCGCTGTATAAACCTTTCATTAAGGAATCGCCTAGTATAATATGTGTACAGTCAGGTCGTGCTGTCTGTACATGTTGGTTGTCAGCACGTCTCGACCGTTGTTTCATCCATTTCCGATTATCAGCAGTCTTTATGTCTCCATGTGGTTCTCCCGATGTATCTTGTTGGCTTGTCTTGCCCGTTTGCAGCATGTTAAAGCACTGTAAGTTTTCTGGTGACTTTTCTTGAAGTACTTCAAACCTATTGCTTATTTTGACGTTAATGGGGTAGACTGCTTGTTGTTGTTTATCTTCGTCTGCACATTGAGGTGTTTGTTGTTTTTTATCTTCCTTTGCGCGTTGAGTTGTTTTCATAGTGATTATCTGTTCTGGGTGGGATTGAGCTTCCCCAAGATTTCCCAAGGATGAAGCGGTTGCTTGAGAATTATATAACAGTGTTATACACAGGTTAGGCACGTGATCGTACAGGACACAAGTCTTCGCGTTGTTAGAAACATACTTTATTAGCTGAATCGTTCTATTTCAGCACACATGATGGAGACTCACTTCTTGGTGTTGACATCTATCTCGCTGACCCCCAAGTGACGTGTGTGTTTTCCTAGATACACTTCTTCATTCGTGCACACACGTTCACTATGGTTTTCCCCCTAGTCAAGGAATGCGCAGCATTCCTTAACTCTTTACTCCTAACCTAATTCCCTCACTGTTACAATGCCTCCCCTTCTTCAAAGAGAATTTTTCCTTGAAAAAATCTCAACCCCAACTTTTAATTAGTTAACTTTACATATCTATTCTACAATAACAACAATTCCATATTTTTCCTAACTCAATTCTCCTATCTCCTCATAGCCAATTGCTAACCAGAGACAATAATATCGAAACTCTCTACAAAACTCGTTATAAAGTTCTCTAGAAAACTTTCTACAAAACTCTCCATAAAATTCCACACAATACAAAAGTCTCCATAAGCGAACCGCTTTTAACTTTAAAATGTCCATCTAAATTATGATTGACAAAACTGAAGATATTCCCCTTATCCTTTATTTCCCCCTTATTCACATTCTCACACTCTCAGTATTCTAGGATAGACAGGAAAAAATAGCTAGATTAGATTTGGGCAGGTGCGCACCTGAAAATAATAAAAGTAAGGGAAAAGTAAGAAAGTAAGAAGTAATCACCTTTCTCTTCCCATACATTCTCAAAACTTTATCAAAAAATAAAGTTTCAAAATTTATCTTCAGTTCGCAAAAATTTTAAAAT
>JACEFZ010007126.1:0-35000 GCA_014155875.1 Cepaea nemoralis
GAAAATAGTGATAGGCAATTCTGTGGCTTTTGTGTGGTTTTATAGCGACTGGGATGTACTTGTAAAAAGCCAACGGCAAATTAAAAGTACCCTTCAAATTTCCCTTTCACACGACTTGCAAGTTTCTTGTGTGGTGTGGAAGAAGTAATCCGATGATGCCTGACACATGAGTTGTTGACACCCATGCTTTACTACTCTCCATATAGAGATAATGCTTTGGTTATAGGCATAACTAAGTAGCATGACTGAGGGTTGAGTAGTTATTGGTAGGATGCATGTGGACTAATGTTTGGGCCAGTATACTCTCACCGGTCGCTCTTCCTTTTCACGAGTTTGCCTGTTGAGGAACCAGTCAACTATAATTGTCGTTGGCAGGAAACCACTTCGTGTGACACAGCGAAGGGGTCCATTCTTTACTTATCACGCCCGACTCAACCACACCATGTACCCAATGTGATTCACCATGCGTGAAGGGGTGCATCAAGAAATACCAGTGCCCTGAAGGTGCACGTGTGGGAAGTGATGGTTTGTGATGTTTTTCTATAGTAAAAGATACTCTGTTTCAGCCAGGAACATTTCAGCATGTTGAGTAATCATGCTCAACGAAACCTGACCGTATGTTATTACGGTGGTTCTGCCTAAACGCGGAAGTAAATGATCTTCAGACACTTGAATGGTTCTTTGGACAGCTATAGTGGCAGGTCTTGAGAAGAGCTACACCAGCTATTGACTTGTGGCAAGTGTTACCAGGTGGAAGGGACTATTGATTATAGTCCAACCTGAATTGTTTCCGTGAAATAGATGTCTGATTCTAATAATGTACTGTCTCAGTATGAAGATTATAAACTGTGTTCGAGTAGGACTCAGGGACATTGCAGTGCCATATCTGATGCTACAAGCAGTGTGACTGTGAGAGACCATTGAATTGGTCATTGACATATTCGTCCATCCGTGTTACTGTGATGTGATGAAGGGACCATTGAATTGGTCATTGACATATTCGTCCATCCGTGTTACTGTGATGTGATGAAGGAACCATTGAATTGGTCATTGACATATTCGTTCAGCATGGTGACTGCTATGATTGACAGACCATTCGATTGGTCAGTGACTACTTATGTTCATCGAAGTCACGAATACTTGGAGTCAAGTCCAGGAGGATTGTCTCCCAACCAGTGTTGTTAGAGAACTGTATTAACAGTGACTCCGTGGGAGTGATACAGATGCAGTTGGTCCAGTGAAGTGAGGTCCAGCAGTGACTCTATTGTTGTGGATCCACGCTCTGGAGACGGAGTGGTCTCCAAGGGTCTAGTCATCTCACTGGAAGGAAGCCGGGTGAGTGGCGGACCGACTGGACGGGACATCTGCATCCAATCTACTTCTCAACTCGATGAAGACAACTATATCTCTGATTCTGTCTCTACTCTACCTTCTATTTGTGTAAATAGATTATTCTATCAGTATGTTCATTTCAGTTCTATATTCTCAAGGTTAGAATAAACTTTATGTAAGTTGACTTGCTCTTTGTATAATGATTGAGGGTGGTCTCGGACGATGCCTAAGTGTTCATTGTTCCACGGGTGTAGGTAGTTAGTGGGGGTCTAGAATCTGGAGGGGCTTGTAGACATAATTAACTAATATGAGATCAACCACAGAGTAAAAATGTGTATCTGCCTTTCCAACCCCTGGGGCTAGAATACACGGGAGTGCCAGGGACACCTCAGGTGTGGTTCACTCTCACTACCCAAGGTGAACTCGTTACACTCCAGAATACAGAGTGGGGGATCGTCCGGGATTATTCCAAGATCTTTGTGTGTTGTAGACCTCTCACATAGGGATAGGGCTTAGTCTTTATCCTCTACTTCAGTCTACATAAGATTCTACTACTTCTACCTATCTCCTAACTGTCTGACGGACATTTGTGTTGTGGTGATTAGTTAGTACTATTGATTATTGATTCATTGTATTGCTTCCCCCACACATACTTGAGTACCCACCTCTCATAGTCAACATGTCTACCCAAGAGATAGACGTGGACAAAGTTCAGGAAACTGGGCGTAAGTCAGGTCTAGAGGGAGATGCTTTGAAATCCTATGTGCAAGAGGTGGAAAGAAATTTTCGCCAAGAGGAAAGAGAGAGGAGGAGAGCAGAAAGAGAACTGGAAGCCAGTAAAGTGGCTCTTGAGGAAAAGAGGATAGCGGCTGATAGTGAAATGAAACGGCTTGAGTTGGAAGCCGAGAGAGAAAAACGTGACCATGAGTATCGAATGAAGCTACTTGAGGCACAACTGCCTGCTACAGGTGTAACTGATGTAGCTATGGGAAGAGGTGTACCTCCTGGCTCAGAGTCAACCAGTAGACGTGACTACCAGGCTATGAAGTGGCCTTTACTGCCGTTCGAACCCGAGAAAGAACGGATAGACCAATACTTAGAGAAGTATGAAGTCATGTCTATTGCAATGGGGCTAGACAAACAGAAATGGTGTTTGAAACTCTCCCAGGGACTCAGAAGCGCCGGTTATGAAGTGTACGCACGCTTGCCACCGGGTTTGCAGAATGATTACCCGGCACTGAAAGCGGCTCTCTTGAAGAGATTCGAGATCACAGCGTACTCATACCGAAGGAAGTTTCGGACTTCCAAGCGAGAGCCTGGCGAACTGTTTTCAGCATACAGTGTAAGGTTGAACTCATACCTTCTTAAATGGATGGCCTTGGCCGGATTTAATGAGGAGTATGAAAGTTTGCGTGAGTTGATGGTTGTCGATCAGATGCGAATGCAAATGTCTAAACCCTTGCGAAACTTCTTAGGTGAGAATGGGGCTGAGAGATTGGATATAGTCACCAAGTTAGCCGAAAGATACGTTGAAGTCTATGGCGAGACTGGGGATCCGAGATCTAAAGATACGGATCAAGGTAAGTCAAAGAAGAAGACCAAGAAGACCAATGGTTCGGGAGAACCAAGTAAACAGGTACACTCTTTAGAGAAGATCTCTAACGTCAACCAAGGTAAGAATAGCCCACCTAGTTCTCCAAAGAGGAAGTGGAGTGAACGATGGTGCAAATTCTGCAAGTCCAGCACTCACAACAAGAGTGAGTGCAAGAGTAAACCCAAGGACTTTCACTTTGCTTGTCTTGCAGAGGTTAGGGATAGACCATGCAAGAAAGTGAAGTCGGTTGATGGGAATGGAGAACCTAGACGACCTCCAGTGGTTGAGAGAGTAGAAGTGAATGGGCAACAGGTGATGTGCCTCTACGACACAGGATTGCAATTTCCTGCGGTAATTGCATCCCACCTGACAGGCCCAGAGCAACTCACCGGGGAGATGACGGAGATACAGCCAGCCAGTAGGAGTGCTGTAGCGCTACGTTGCCCGATTGCCAATGTGGAGATTCGGAGCAAGTACGTTACTGGATGCATTCAGGCGGCAGTAGTACCGGATCCTCTCTATCCCCTAATTCTTGGCCGGAAGTACGTGTTTCTGGGTGAACCAGAACACCCTAGCATCCATAAGTCTAGGCAGGTCAGATATACAGAGGAAGAGGGTCTCGAAAAGGTAAGTCTCCGGAAAACTCACCCGGATGTGATGAGTAATGCTCGGAGCAAGGATGCGCCGGAGTGTCCTTGTTCAGAATGGTTCCCCAACGATGAAAACCCGTTAACTCAGGGTAAGTTCGAATCTGACAACCGGTCACCGTTAATTCAGACCTGATCAGAGAGCGGCAGAAGGAACGTCTAAGTTGGTTCCTGAGAGCTTCAGAGCTAATCTGCTGCGAACGGTACATGTCAGGTCCCCAACCAGACATCTGACTGTAGGGACAAACCAGTAAGTGGTCTATCCCGGTACTATTGGTGGCCGGGAATGACAGGCGACGTGCGCTGGTATATTAGGTCTTGTCCGGAGTGCTGTAAATGCACACCTGAGAAACGGACAAAGACGAAGATATCCTTAGCGGTTGGAGACCGAGTTCTAGTACTCCTCCCAATCAAGGGGAACGAATTCGAAATCGGGTGGCAGGGCCCATTCCTAGTGGATAAAGTGGGGCTCCACAAGCACTATGGAGTGGCGATCCTGGGAAAGTCTTCTACTTTCCATTCCAGTCTCCTCATGCAATATGAGGGGAAGCCCGATGATAAGTCCACCAGCCCAAGGGCGCAGAGATTCGCTGAGAGAACGGTTCGGGGTTCAGGTCAGGTAGCGGAAAGCCTGTCACACCATAGGAAGTCCTATATGTATGTGCAGGTACCTTCTTCGGATCAGCCCGGTGCTCGGGGGAACATGACCGGCCAAAAGAACACCCGCAGTGCTAGCTACACTGAGAACCGTGGTCGGAAGAGGTGGGTTGTGTCAGAACGGACACAGACCCCTGGTTCCTCAACCCGACCGACTGCAGTCCAGCTGGGTCCTCGAAAGGGGAAGCTGGAGTTGCAGAAGTCCAGTAAACTCTGGCAGGAACGATCGTTAAATCAGATCGAGACGGGGAGCTCTGGTCCGCAAGACATTGCGAGATGCCCGATCGCAGTAGCGGAGTAGGCGTTGATCACCCGTGATACTGAATAGCTTGTCACCCCACCAAAGGTGGTAAAAGTATCCTATGAAATATTGACGGGTTGACTTCCTCACCCGCCATCCGGTCTCTAAGAAAGAAGAAAGAACGACATAGACAGCTTCTGCGTAGAAGTGGAACGACGGGGTCGATCCTCTTAAAGTGGGAGCCTATGTGACGAAACGCGTTTATCTGTCTTGGGTCGTAAAGATCCCGCACTATTTTGGCGCGTCATCGGGGGACTTTCCCAGCTAAAAATAGACTGAGGGAAGCCGATGGAGGAATTACTATCTAGAATCTTCTCGAAACACCGGCATATGAGTGACCCGTGAGGCTGGGTATCGCACTAAATTCTCGTGCAGAGAGATCTAGAAATTCTAGGCGGGGAATGACGGTTTCCCGAGAAAGTGTCTTTTCTCAAGAAGAACTAGCTTCTCGTGCGCATTGAATTGGCACGAGGGGGGAAATTGGCTAAACCTTTCATTCACTTCTACGTTGCTCGGAGAGAGCAGACGCAGGCCTGATGTGAGCCATTTTTGTGTTGCGTCTCACCTCAACCATGATTCGGCTGACTGTTATGGAAAGGAAGCTGAGAAGCCCTTGAACAGTTCTGAAGCTGACTGGACATCTGGGTTTCACCATTCAGGTACATATTTGTTTAAATCATTTAACTGTGTACGTGTGTACCACACGCCATTGTTTTAACCTCATTACCTATGCGGATGTCCTTGCATACTAATTAGCAAACCGATCGATAACGCAGTTGACGGCTAATCGTGGATTTGTTTACTGTGTGCTCGCGAATCAGCTGCTAGGAACGCCGGAATGCGATGTGGGCGATCTGGGTTCAAAATATATGTACTGTCAGGGTCTTAAACTTGGCTCGCTAACCTAACACATGTGAGACAGTACAAGTACAACGTGATTTGACTTGAGACTCAACGACACAACGTTCAATGGATTTATTTACAGATCATATACAGTACGATGATCACTACAAGATATACTTGACACTTCAATACACTTACATACACAATACAGCTCACAGTCTATCTCTCAAGATGTCCAGACACTCGACTTTCAGGCACAGAAACCACACAACGCCTTTCTCTCATCATGCGTCCAGTCGAGTCGACGTCCCAGAGCTGTCTCCCTATGGCTCGCAACTTGCCTCCCCACCTCAAGTGGCTTCACGAGGCATGCGTGCGTCTTGCGTCGTCCTTGCCTGACCGCTGGCCGTCTCGTCAGCTAGCAACCTTGCAGGCAGGTAACTACTACTCACCTGGCGGCGTAATGAAGTTACGGCATCCCTGCTGGGGACTAAGTCGTCTGGCGGGCGTAACGATGTCACTGCATCACTGCACTATTCTAGACTCTGACATGTACCATATATTGCCAATCGGTGCATCTATTAGGTTGCTGTGGTAGAATAAAACATAGTTACTTGTGCCTGATAGAAACTTAGATTTATGTCAGTCAGTTGCTGAAGCCAGAAGAACGGTTAGAAAAACCAGGTAAGTTGGTAGGTTGAGTTTCAGACAACATTTGTGCTTAGTTACTAAGTAAAGGAAGAACTTAGTTCTGTGCCACCAGGAATGATGTAACTATTGTGTTGTAACTTAATAGTGAATTCATTGTGTGGAACACCGGATTTCTGTGGTAAGGTAAGTTGCTTCGGTTATATATATATATATATATATATATATATATATATATATATATATATATATATATATATATAATATATATATATATATATATATATATATATATATGATGTGACATTGTGTATATATATTAGGTCATGGCATGTGATACTTCCTGGAGTAATTCCGAACGCCGAATAGCTCGACGCGTGATAACACTGCGTGCCGTCGCGATATACATATGCGTTCTGAAATCTTGTCTGAGCTATCTTGTTCTTTCATACTGGCGCTAGTGCGAGTGAATGCTAAGGTGCTGGAAGTATGGAAGGATGCAAGGAGGCTGTATGAGACTGGGGAAATATAGGATATGGGGGAAGTGAAAGCAAGTTAGGAAAGTATTGGTTTTTAGGCCAAACCAACGATGAAGTTCGGTCCGAGCCAAGGCTAAACCACTTGGGAGGGCTGAACTGGAACATTCCCCTTGGAACATGTGGGGAACATGTATTCTCAAGAAGGCTTCTTGACTCTAAGGCAGAGTCTGATAAGAAGAGTTTGCTATGGCGTGGGCAGGTGGTCCCACCAGCAAACAGGCTTGTGTACATATTGGATGTGAATATGTACTGTTCCTATATCCCGAGGGATGGTATATTGATCAAGATTATGTTTCTTAATGAACATTGATGATGTTAGGAACGAGTCCAGGGACTCTTTACCTATTGGTTTAGTTCGATTAAATTAGAACTATAACAGCCTGCTATCACTACTGACGTTAGCGACGACTGGTAGATGATTAGGGATAGGTGAGACATACGATCAGACTCGTCATTCTGATTTCGTGCTCTGTTTGACGGGCTGTTCTGTGAGGCCAGCTGACATTCCAGAACCCATGCTTTACTACTCTCCATATAGAGATAATGCTTTGGTTATAGGCATAACTAAGTAGCATGACTGAGGGTTGAGTAGTTATTGGTAGGATGCATGTGGACTAATGTTTGGGCCAGTATACTCTCACCGGTCGCTCTTCCTTTTCAGGAGTTTGCCTGTTGAGGAACCAGTCAACTATAATTGTCGTTGGCAGGAAACCACTTCGTGTGACACAGCGAAGGGGTCCATTCTTTACTTATCACGCCCGACTCAACCACACCATGTACCCAATGTGATTCACCATGCGTGAAGGGGTGCATCAAGAAATACCAGTGCCCTGAAGGTGCACGTGTGGGAAGTGATGGTTTGTGATGTTTTTCTATAGTAGAAGATACTCTGTTTCAGCCAGGAACATTTCAGCATGTTGAGTAATCATGCTCAACGAAACCTGACCGTATGTTATTACGGTGGTTCTGCCTAAACGCGGAAGTAAATGATCTTCAGACACTTGAATGGTTCTTTGGACAGCTATAGTGGCAGGTCTTGAGAAGAGCTACACCAGCTATTGACTTGTGGCAAGTGTTACCAGGTGGAAGGGACTATTGATTATAGTCCAACCTGAATTGTTTCCGTGAAATAGATGTCTGATTCTAATAATGTACTGTCTCAGTATGAAGATTATAAACTGTGTTCGAGTAGGACTCAGGGACATTGCAGTTGCCATATCTGATGCTACAAGCAGTGTGACTGTGAGAGACCATTGAATTGGTCATTGACATATTCGTCCATCCGTGTTACTGTGATGTGATGAAGGGACCATTGAATTGGTCATTGACATATTCGTCCATCCGTGTTACTGTGATGTGATGAAGGAACCATTGAATTGGTCATTGACATATTCGTTCAGCATGGTGACTGCTATGATTGACAGACCATTCGATTGGTCAGTGACTACTTATGTTCATCGAAGTCACGAATACTTGGAGTCAAGTCCAGGAGGATTGTCCTCCCAACCAGTGTTGTTAGAGAACTGTATTAACAGTGACTCCGTGGGAGTGATACAGATGCAGTTGGTCCAGTGAAGTGAGGTCCAGCAGTGACTCTATTGTTGTGGATCCACGCTCTGGAGACGGAGTGGTCTCCAAGGGTCTAGTCATCTCACTGGAAGGAAGCCGGGTGAGTGGCGGACCGACTGGACGGGACATCTGCATCCAATCTACTTCTCAACTCGATGAAGACAACTATATCTCTGATTCTGTCTCTACTCTACCTTCTATTTGTGTAAATAGATTATTCTATCAGGATGTTCATTTCAGTTCTATATTCTCAAGGTTAGAATAAACTTTATGTAAGTTGACTTGCTCTTTGTATAATGATTGAGGGTGGTCTCGGACGATGCCTAAGTGTTCATTGTTCCACGGGTGTAGGTAGTTAGTGGGGGTCTAGAATCTGGAGGGGCTTGTAGACATAATTAACTAATATGAGATCAACCACAGAGTAAAAATGTGTATCTGCCTTTCCAACCCCTGGGGCTAGAATACACGGGAGTGCCAGGGACACCTCAGGTGTGGTTCACTCTCACTACCCAAGGTGAACTCGTTACACTCCAGAATACAGAGTGGGGGATCGTCCGGGATTATTCCAAGATCTTTGTGTGTTGTAGACCTCTCACATAGGGATAGGGCTTAGTCTTTATCCTCTACTTCAGTCTACATAAGATTCTACTACTTCTACCTATCTCCTAACTGTCTGACGGACATTTGTGTTGTGGTGATTAGTTAGTACTATTGATTATTGATTCATTGTATTGCTTCCCCCACACATACTTGAGTACCCACCTCTCATAGTCAACATGTCTACCCAAGAGATAGACGTGGACAAAGTTCAGGAAACTGGGCGTAAGTCAGGTCTAGAGGGAGATGCTTTGAAATCCTATGTGCAAGAGGTGGAAAGAAATTTTCGCCAAGAGGAAAGAGAGAGGAGGAGAGCAGAAAGAGAACTGGAAGCCAGTAAAGTGGCTCTTGAGGAAAAGAGGATAGCGGCTGATAGTGAAATGAAACGGCTTGAGTTGGAAGCCGAGAGAGAAAAACGTGACCATGAGTATCGAATGAAGCTACTTGAGGCACAACTGCCTGCTACAGGTGTAACTGATGTAGCTATGGGAAGAGGTGTACCTCCTGGCTCAGAGTCAACCAGTAGACGTGACTACCAGGCTATGAAGTGGCCTTTACAGCCGTTCGAACCCGAGAAAGAACGGATAGACCAATACTTAGAGAAGTATGAAGTCATGTCTATTGCAATGGGGCTAGACAAACAGAAATGGTGTTTGAAACTCTCCCAGGGACTCAGAAGCGCCGGTTATGAAGTGTACGCACGCTTGCCACCGGGTTTGCAGAATGATTACCCGGCACTGAAAGCGGCTCTCTTGAAGAGATTCGAGATCACAGCGTACTCATACCGAAGGAAGTTTCGGACTTCCAAGCGAGAGCCTGGCGAACTGTTTTCAGCATACAGTGTAAGGTTGAACTCATACCTTCTTAAATGGATGGCCTTGGCCGGATTTAATGAGGAGTATGAAAGTTTGCGTGAGTTGATGGTTGTCGATCAGATGCGAATGCAAATGTCTAAACCCTTGCGAAACTTCTTAGGTGAGAATGGGGCTGAGAGATTGGATATAGTCACCAAGTTAGCCGAAAGATACGTTGAAGTCTATGGCGAGACTGGGGATCCGAGATCTAAAGATACGGATCAAGGTAAGTCAAAGAAGAAGACCAAGAAGACCAATGGTTCGGGAGAACCAAGTAAACAGGTACACTCTTTAGAGAAGATCTCTAACGTCAACCAAGGTAAGAATAGCCCACCTAGTTCTCCAAAGAGGAAGTGGAGTGAACGATGGTGCAAATTCTGCAAGTCCAGCACTCACAACAAGAGTGAGTGCAAGAGTAAACCCAAGGACTTTCACTTTGCTTGTCTTGCAGAGGTTAGGGATAGACCATGCAAGAAAGTGAAGTCGGTTGATGGGAATGGAGAACCTAGACGACCTCCAGTGGTTGAGAGAGTAGAAGTGAATGGGCAACAGGTGATGTGCCTCTACGACACAGGATTGCAATTTCCTGCGGTAATTGCATCCCACCTGACAGGCCCAGAGCAACTCACCGGGGAGATGACGGAGATACAGCCAGCCAGTAGGAGTGCTGTAGCGCTACGTTGCCCGATTGCCAATGTGGAGATTCGGAGCAAGTACGTTACTGGATGCATTCAGGCGGCAGTAGTACCGGATCCTCTCTATCCCCTAATTCTTGGCCGGAAGTACGTGTTTCTGGGTGAACCAGAACACCCTAGCATCCATAAGTCTAGGCAGGTCAGATATACAGAGGAAGAGGGTCTCGAAAAGGTAAGTCTCCGGAAAACTCACCCGGATGTGATGAGTAATGCTCGGAGCAAGGATGCGACGGAGTGTCCTTGTTCAGAATGGTTCCCCAACGATGAAAACCCGTTAACTCAGGGTAAGTTCGAATCTGACAACCGGTCACCGTTAATTCAGACCTGATCAGAGAGCGGCAGAAGGAACGTCTAAGTTGGTTCCTGAGAGCTTCAGAGCTAATCTGCTGCGAACGGTACATGTCAGGTCCCCAACCAGACATCTGACTGTAGGGACAACCAGTAAGTGTCTATCCCGGTACTATTGGTGGCCGGGAATGACAGGCGACGTGCGCTGGTATATTAGGTCTTGTCCGGAGTGCTGTAAATGCACACCTGAGAAACGGACAAAGACGAAGATATCCTTAGCGGTTGGAGACCGAGTTCTAGTACTCCTCCCAATCAAGGGGAACGAATTCGAAATCGGGTGGCAGGGCCCATTCCTAGTGGATAAAGTGGGGCTCCACAAGCACTATGGAGTGGCGATCCTGGGAAAGTCTTCTACTTTCCATTCCAGTCTCCTCATGCAATATGAGGGGAAGCCCGATGATAAGTCCACCAGCCCAAGGGCGCAGAGATTCGCTGAGAGAACGGTTCGGGGTTCAGGTCAGGTAGCGGAAAGCCTGTCACACCATAGGAAGTCCTATATGTATGTGCAGGTACCTTCTTCGGTTCAGCCCGGTGCTCGGGGGAACATGACCGGCCAAAAGAACACCCGCAGTGCTAGCTACACTGAGAACCGTGGTCGGAAGAGGTGGGTTGTGTCAGAACGGACACAGACCCCTGGTTCCTCAACCCGACCGACTGCAGTCCAGCTGGGTCCTCGAAAGGGGAAGCTGGAGTTGCAGAAGTCCAGTAAACTCTGGCAGGAACGATCGTTAAATCAGATCGAGACGGGAGCTCTGGTCCGCAAGACATTGCGAGATGCCCGATCGCAGTAGCGGAGTAGGCGTTGATCACCCGTGATACTGAATAGCTTGTCACCCCACCAAAGGTGGTAAAAGTATCCTATGAAATATTGACGGGTTGACTTCCTCACCCGCCATCCGGTCTCTAAGAAAGAAGAAAGAACGACATAGACAGCTTCTGCGTAGAAGTGGAACGACGGGGTCGATCCTCTTAAAGTGGGAGCCTATGTGACGAAACGCGTTTATCTGTCTTGGGTCGTAAAGATCCCGCACTATTTTGGCGCGTCATCGGGGGACTTTCCCAGCTAAAAATAGACTGAGGGAAGCCGATGGAGGAATTACTATCTAGAATCTTCTCGAAACACCGGCATATGAGTGACCCGTGAGGCTGGGTATCGCACTAAATTCTCGTGCAGAGAGATCTAGAAATTCTAGGCGGGGAATGACGGTTTCCCGAGAAAGTGTCTTTTCTCAAGAAGAACTAGCTTCTCGTGCGCATTGAATTGGCACGAGGGGGGAAATTGGCTAAACCTTTCATTCACTTCTACGTTGCTCGGAGAGAGCAGACGCAGGCCTGATGTGAGCCATTTTTGTGTTGCGTCTCACCTCAACCATGATTCGGCTGACTGTTATGGAAAGGAAGCTGAGAAGCCCTTGAACAGTTCTGAAGCTGACTGGACATCTGGGTTTCACCATTCAGGTACATATTTGTTTAAATCATTTAACTGTGTACGTGTGTACCACACGCCATTGTTTTAACCTCATTACCTATGCGGATGTCCTTGCATACTAATTAGCAAACCGATCGATAACGCAGTTGACGGCTAATCGTGGATTTGTTTACTGTGTGCTCGCGAATCAGCTGCTAGGAACGCCGGAATGCGATGTGGGCGATCTGGGTTCAAAATATATGTACTGTCAGGGTCTTAAACTTGGCTCGCTAACCTAACACATGTGAGACAGTACAAGTACAACGTGATTTGACTTGAGACTCAACGACACAACGTTCAATGGATTTATTTACAGATCATATACAGTACGATGATCACTACAAGATATACTTGACACTTCAATACACTTACATACACAATACAGCTCACAGTCTATCTCTCAAGATGTCCAGACACTCGACTTTCAGGCACAGAAACCACACAACGCCTTTCTCTCATCATGCGTCCAGTCGAGTCGACGTCCCAGAGCTGTCTCCCTATGGCTCGCAACTTGCCTCCCCACCTCAAGTGGCTTCACGAGGCATGCGTGCGTCTTGCGTCGTCCTTGCCTGACCGCTGGCCGTCTCGTCAGCTAGCAACCTTGCAGGCAGGTAACTACTACTCACCTGGCGGCGTAATGAAGTTACGGCATCCCTGCTGGGGACTAAGTCGTCTGGCGGGCGTAACGATGTCACTGCATCACTGCACTATTCTAGACTCTGACATGTACCATATATTGCCAATCGGTGCATCTATTAGGTTGCTGTGGTAGAATAAAACATAGTGACTTGTGCCTGATAGAAACTTAGATTTATGTCAGTCAGTTGCTGAAGCCAGAAGAACGGTTAGAAAAACCAGGTAAGTTGGTAGGTTGAGTTTCAGACAACATTTGTGCTTAGTTACTAAGTAAAGGAAGAACTTAGTTCTGTGCCACCAGGAATGATGTAACTATTGTGTTGTAACTTAATAGTGAATTCATTGTGTGGAACACCGGATTTCTGTGGTAAGGTAAGTTGCTTCGGTTATATATATATATATATATATATATATATATATATATATATATATATATATATATATATATATATATATATATATATATATATATATATATATATATATATATATATATATATATATGATGTGACATTGTGTATATATATTAGGTCATGGCATGTGATACTTCCTGGAGTAATTCCGAACGCCGAATAGCTCGACGCGTGATAACACTGCGTGCCGTCGCGATATACATATGCGTTCTGAAATCTTGTCTGAGCTATCTTGTTCTTTCATACTGGCGCTAGTGCGAGTGAATGCTAAGGTGCTGGAAGTATGGAAGGATGCAAGGAGGCTGTATGAGACTGGGGAAATATAGGATATGGGGGAAGTGAAAGCAAGTTAGGAAAGTATTGGTTTTTAGGCCAAACCAACGATGAAGTTCGGTCCGAGCCAAGGCTAAACCACTTGGGAGGGCTGAACTGGAACATTCCCCTTGGAACATGTGGGGAACATGTATTCTCAAGAAGGCTTCTTGACTCTAAGGCAGAGTCTGATAAGAAGAGTTTGCTATGGCGTGGGCAGGTGGTCCCACCAGCAAACAGGCTTGTGTACATATTGGATGTGAATATGTACTGTTCCTATATCCCGAGGGATGGTATATTGATCAAGATTATGTTTCTTAATGAACATTGATGATGTTAGGAACGAGTCCAGGGACTCTTTACCTATTGGTTTAGTTCGATTAAATTAGAACTATAACAGCCTGCTATCACTACTGACGTTAGCGACGACTGGTAGATGATTAGGGATAGGTGAGACATACGATCAGACTCGTCATTCTGATTTCGTGCTCTGTTTGACGGGCTGTTCTGTGAGGCCAGCTGACATTCCAGAACCCATGCTTTACTACTCTCCATATAGAGATAATGCTTTGGTTATAGGCATAACTAAGTAGCATGACTGAGGGTTGAGTAGTTATTGGTAGGATGCATGTGGACTAATGTTTGGGCCAGTATACTCTCACCGGTCGCTCTTCCTTTTCAGGAGTTTGCCTGTTGAGGAACCAGTCAACTATAATTGTCGTTGGCAGGAAACCACTTCGTGTGACACAGCGAAGGGGTCCATTCTTTACTTATCACGCCCGACTCAACCACACCATGTACCCAATGTGATTCACCATGCGTGAAGGGGTGCATCAAGAAATACCAGTGCCCTGAAGGTGCACGTGTGGGAAGTGATGGTTTGTGATGTTTTTCTATAGTAGAAGATACTCTGTTTCAGCCAGGAACATTTCAGCATGTTGAGTAATCATGCTCAACGAAAGTAAACACCTGACCGTATGTTATTACGGTGGTTCTGCCTAAACGCGGAAGTAAATGATCTTCAGACACTTGAATGGTTCTTTGGACAGCTATAGTGGCAGGTCTTGAGAAGAACTACACCAGTTATTGACTTGTGGCAAGTGTTACCAGGTGGAAGGGACTATTGATTATAGTCCAACCTGAATTGTTTCCGTGAAATAGATGTCTGATTCTAATAATGTACTGTCTCAGTATGAAGATTATAAACTGTGTTCGAGTAGGACTCAGGGACATTGCAGTTGCCATATCTGATGCTACAAGCAGTGTGACTGTGAGAGACCATTGAATTGGTCATTGACATATTCGTCCATCCATGTTACTGTGATGTGATGAAGGGACCATTGAATTGGTCATTGACATATTCGTCCATCCGTGTTACTGTGATGTGATGAAGGGACCATTGAATTGGTCATTGACATATTCGTTCAGCATGGTGACTGCTATGATTGACAGACCATTCGATTGGTCAGTGACTACTTATGTTCATCGAAGTCACGAATACTTGGAGTCAAGTCCAGGAGGATTGTCTCCCAACCAGTGTTGTTAGAGAACTGTATTAACAGTGACTCCGTGGGAGTGATACAGATGCAGTTGGTCCAGTGAAGTGAGGTCCAGCAGTGACTCTATTGTTGTGGATCTACGCTCTGGAGACGGAGTGGTCTCCAAGGGTCTAGTCATCTCACTAGAAGGAAGCCGGGTGAGTGGCGGACCGACTGGACGGGACATCTGCATCCAATCTACTTCTCAACTCGATGAAGACAACTATATCTCTGATTCTGTCTCTACTCTACCTTCTATTTGTGTAAATAGATTATTCTATCAGGATGTTCATTTCAGTTCTATATTCTCAAGGTTAGAATAAACTTCATGTAAGTTGACTTGCTCTTTGTATAATGATTGAGGGTGGTCTCGGACGATGCCTAAGTGTTCATTGTTCCACAGGTGTAGGTAGTTAGTGGGGGTCTAGAATCTGGAGGGGCTTGTAGACATAATTAACTAATATGAGATCAACCACAGAGTAAAAATGTGTATCTGCCTGTCCAACCCCTGGGGCTAGAATACACGGGAGTGCCAGGGACACCTCGGTTGTGGTTCACTCTCACTACCCAAGGTGAACTCGTTACACCACCCACACATACAACTTCCACCCACCCACACATGCCTTAACCTAATCCCCCACCACACAATCCCCCACCCGCACATCACATACACCTCCTAGCACGCACTATTCCCAACCCACGCACCACACACACACATATCCCTCACCAACACATCCCCACTTACACACCACACACATATCCCACACCCAGATACCACACAATATTCCCACCCACACCCACACAGATACCCTTACCCATAGATAGATAGATAGATAGATAGATAGATAGATAGACAGACAGATAGATAGATAGATAGATAGATAGATAGATAGATAGATAGATAGATAGATAGATAGATAAATAGATAGATAGATAGATAGATAGATAGATAGATAGATAGATAGACAGCTTACATAGTTTTTGGCTGTCTCAGAGAACACTCTGCCAACAAACTGTTTGCTCATCCCCATTTCGAATACGCTCCCAACCATGGCGACACAAAACTGCATTCGTGGAATCTCTGTTGTAAATCCCCTGGCCACCTGTGATTAAATAGATAATCAAAGAATAAAGTTTGTGCCATTGGGAATACTGATCTCAGGATGTGATGTATTACATATGCTGTCTGCCATGACGCCGGCTCTTTCTTGTCAGTTCCCATCTACCAACAACTGGGAAAATCGTGTAGTAAGCATAGGACTGGATCGACCACATAGAAGAAATGGGACTAGCAAGCGCGTGATTTGTGCAAATCTTTTGGTAAGCCGACTTGCGAAAAGAGACTGAGCCAAATGTGATAGAACCCGGTGCAATGCAGTCTATCCTCTCGTTTTTTAACCCAGACGAACTGGTAGGAAAAATAATCCCGCCTCTGCTTGTTATAGGCCACGGATCGATGTTCTCACAGCATACACACTGCCTAGTACGTCACAGCGGCTGTTTGAATAAAGCGTCTACATAAATCATTCTTCTTCTTCTTCTTCTTCAGCATTCCGAGCCATTGAGGTTCTTTGCTGCAAATACAATCTGTCTCCATTCGTCTCTCTGGTGGACCTTCTCTTGCCAGTCGTTGATTCCAAGTGCTTGTAGGTCTGTATGTATATTATCTCTCCACCGCCTTCTTGGTCTACCTCGGGGTCTACGGTCATTTATTTCCTGAGTGTAAGCGAGTTTTGTTTCCCTATTATCTTCCATTCTTTCTATATGCCCCAGCCATTGTAGTCTATTAGCCTTCATGATACCAGTGATTAGCGGGGACTTAAACAAATCATAAATGTCTTTGTTACTTCTTCTTTTCCACTCTCCACTTTGTGTATCCCTAATGGGTCCAAAGATGCGTCTTAAAATTTTGTTCTCAAAGGTTTGTAACAAGGCTTCGTCTCCTTTCGTTGTACTCCAGGTTTCAGAGCCATACAGCACAACTGGTCTGATCAGTGTTTTGTATATTGTGATTTTGGTGTTACGAGATAGCGCCTTTGATTTTAGTAGATGTTGTAGTGCATAGTATATCTTATTTCCAGAGTTGATTCTAGTTTGTATTTCTTCCCTTATGATGTTGGAGCAGTTGAAGATTGTACCCAGGTATTTGTATGTTTCCGTTCTTTTAATGGTCATATTATCTATTTGTATGTGGCCAGAGTTTTTAGCCATTCCGTCTCTTGAAATTACCATATATTCTGTCTTATCTTGGTTGATAACCAGCCCCATCTGTTGGGCTTTTTCCTTTAAGTGAGTCAATATTTCTAATGTCTTTTGTTCACTTTGCCCTATAATATCTATATCATCTGCATAACCAAGCAGCTTGGATGTTCCTCCAATATCACATTCCTCCTTTACCTTCCTTACAACTTTCTCTAGAGCCAGATTGAAGAGTAGCGGCGATAGTGCATCACCCTGTTTCAAGCCAGATGTTATTTGGAAGGGGTCTGATTTCCTGCCTTTATATGTTACTATATTATAAGTATCTTCCATGCATAGTTTGGTCATGTTAATTAACTTCCTTGGTATTCCAAATTCCTGCATAACATTCCATAGACTATTCCTATGGACACTATCATAAGCCTTTTTAAAATCCACAAAATGTTATGGAGATCTCTTTTATATTCCCAATGTTTCTCGGCTATTTGTCGTAAGATAAATATCTGATCTATTGTTGATCTGTTTTGTCTAAAACCCGCCTGGTAGTCACCTAATATGTCTTCTGAATATGGTTTTAGTCTATTTAGTAATACTGCGGATAGTATCTTATAGCTTGTGGACAGTAGTGATATTCCTCTATAATTTCCACATTGGAACTTGTCTCCTTTCTTAAAGATAGGTATCAATAATGACTCTTTCCAGTCATGGGGTAATTCTTCTGTCCTCCAGATTTTTATTATTAGTTCGTATAGCTTTAGATGTAATGCATGGCCACCTGCCTTTATAAATTCAGCAGCAATTCCATCAGTCCCAGTTGCCTTATTGTTTTTAAGTCGTGTGATTACATATAGGATTTCTTCAAATGTAGGTTCTTCAATTTGTGGTTCGCATGTTAGAACCTCTTCCTGTGGGAAAATGTTACTTGGAGCTTCACAATTTAGTAATTCAATAAAATATTCTTTCCATGTGTTGCACATTTCTTCATTGGTATTTATCATATTCCCATTTTCTACATAAATCATGTCGGGATTATATCAGAATATGTTAGTGCTTGCAGCTCATAACATAAATAACTTACGTTATGCTGACACCGTCTGGATAGCAACAAGTCTGAAGGAACTGCAATAATGATAGACGATAGCAATTATATATCTTTATCTATATCTGTAGATATATGTATATATATATCTAGATATTAGTGGGTCAACTACCATAACTATCTCAGAAATATAAGCTATTGATGAATTCTGGAAGTATGTTCCCAGAAGATAGCAGATTTGACAGAGAAATGGAAATCAGATGTCAAATATCAAGTGTACTTACATATCAACTAATACCCTTAATGAAACATCCAAATATACCCTTGTCCGCAAAACGGCAGTTAATAAACAGCATATTCACACCAACCCTATGCTACCAATCTCAAAATTGGACAATATCCAAATCACACGTTCGCAGAATCAACACCTGCGAGGTGAGATGCCTGAGGAGAGCTACCAACTTAATAATTCAACTTTTCTTACATTATATATCGCCAACATATAATTCAACTTTCTAAAAATGTCATACCGCCAAATTGACGGAGTGGCGTAGGGGAGCATGTTTGGACCTATTCTAGCGGACATCTTCATGGCACACTTAGAAGAAAAGAGATATTCAGACATCAACAACTTGGCCTTCTACCGTCGTTACGTGGACGGTATACTAAGTATCACCACAGACGAGCTACAAGCAACATCGTTCCAGGCCACAATGAACATGACGCATAAAAACATCTCTCTATCTATGGAACACGAACACAACGAAGCGTTGCCGTTTCTAGATATCCTAATGAGACGTAGAGCAGACGGCACAATTCAAAGATCGGTGTACCGTAAAGAAACATGGACTGGTCAATACTTAAATTTTCAGAGCTTCGCGCCTGTCCAGTACAAACGGGGCTTAGTACGGACCCTGTTTGACCGTGCTAGGAAGATATGCACCCATGACACACTGACAGGGGAATCTGAAACTCTGAAGAATGCCTTAAGCCTGAAAGGGTACTCCACAGGATTTATAAAGCGCCACTGCCAACAGCCCAAATGGAAATGGGGGTTCATAGCCAAAGCTAATGGTCGATGTTTGGGCAGGAGAGCCTGGCATATGATACCACTACATCCAGCTTAAGAATAGAAGTGGAGGCAGTCACTGCGGCTCTCCGCTGGATGGAGAATACGACACACACACACACACACATCGTGATTGTAACTGACTCAGAAAGCATGCTGACGAGGGTGAGGACGGGCAGACTTCGTGCGGAGTGGCATGCTTCGCTTCAGAGGTCACGGGTGACAAGCATTGCCTGGATCTTTTCTCCGGGGCATGCCGGTGTGCTGGGAAATGAACAGGCGGAAAGATTGGCTGGCTCTGCAGAACTTGGTGGAGTATTGATACATGAAAAGGCAGACGTGGTTGCGGCCTTGTGGGTGCACGTGCACACCTCGGAGGAGCAAATGGATTACCATGGTCTGGCAAAAATGAGACAGCGAGGAGTGACGAAGGGATCTGGCCGACGCTCAACGCTCAGAGGAAAGGCGAAACGGACTTATAGTCAGATTGCTACTGGTACTATTAGTGTTGGAACTCTTCGCTGGCTGCTGAGGATGGGGACGGAGCACTTATGGGAAAGCCCCGAATTATGTGATGTCGAGTCCTAAATCAATCAATCAATCAATCAAACCTTCCGAGGAGATGACGTAATGCAACGTCTGCAACTCCAGTTATCAGGTACAGAACCACACCGATCGCCACCCAAGCAGTAAAAGAACCTGTAGCTTTGTACGCCAAATCAAATTGTATTTACCAATTTACATACAGGTGCGAGGCCATCGACATAGGTAGAACAGAGCGACAGTTACATTGCAGGGTTTTGGAACACATTCTGATCTGGGTCGGCAAGATACTACAAACAGACGATGGTAGCCTAGGCAAGCCGACACACCGGAACAGTCCTGCTTCATCGGTCGCGAGACATGTGTTCGAGAGAGGTCACGTGGTTGAAAGAGACAGTGCCTTTCGTGTGTTGTTCAACACAAAAAGTAGTCGATTGTTAAAGTTTGCAGAAGCTATAATAATCAACCTACGTAAGTCGTCCTTGTGCAAGCAGAAAGACATGCTAGTCAGTTAAAATTACCGTTGTAGACAATCGACATTACTGTGCGAACATGTGTATATTTCAGTTTGAAGGATTTATCTACTTAATTCACTTTATGTTGTTAGATTTCTCCAATATGCACCTGACGAGATGCAGCGAAATATGCCAGGCAATATATATTTAAAATCGATATATCATCGTTATCGATATTTATAAAAAAAACATTGTCAAATGAATGTTGTAAGCATAAACAATACATGTTCTCCTGTTATGTCACACATCACCCTCCCACACACACACACATCCAGCACCAACCCACACATCCGGCAGCTTCTTCAACTTGTCTTGTTCCAGATGTAGGGGTGTTACCTTTCCTCTGGAGTAAACTAGGCAGGCCGAGAGAGGGATCATGCTGCATGGGCAACACATGATCTCTATATTTTAGCCCAGGCTTTGTGCTATGGAGAGGCAATAACTCCATCCCTGGTCTTAACTGGTCTCGGAATCAAAGCGAGAGGCAACTGTTACGGGTTATAATTCCCTGTCAACTGGCGTAGACATGGGGCGCCACGCGTTGCCTCTAACGGTGGGAGACACCTACAGGTGTCACTGATCAGCTACCGCCCGCTTCAAGCTGGGAAGCCCCTGGCCAATTGGGTGCTGATCCGCCACAGCCTGCCTGCTTCAATGGGTGCTTGGGGCTAGGACACAATCTGACTCGCAGTCTGTAAAACCAATGCACCAGGTACAAACAAAAATAAAAATTGAAACCTCAAGCTACGGCTTGCAATCTGGAACGTGATAACCATGTGTCCAGGATTTTCCACTGACTTGACCAATATTAACGATGTGAGAAAATCGGTTGTGATTGATGCTGAACTCAATCGTCTTAACATTGATATTGCTGGCCTGCAGGAGACTCGCCTCGCTGAGGAAGGGTCACTCAGGGAAAACAATTACACCTTTTTTTGGAAGGGTAGAGGGCAGGCAGAAAAAAGGCAACACGGTGTGGGCTTTGCAGTGAAGAATTCGCTACTGGGAATGATTGAAATTCCAGCAGGAGGAAATGAAAGACTATTATCCCTGCGCTTGGTAACCTCTTGTGGGTTTGCCACCATTATTACTGCATATGCACCGACACTCGATTAATCTGATGATGTAAAGGATTCGTTCTATGAGGAGTTAGACTCCGTGATCAAGGAAGTTAAAAAATCTGACTACATTTATATGCTCGGTGATTTCAATGCTCGTGTGGGCAAGGACTCCAGTTCATGACCAGTGTGCCTTGGAAAATACAACATGAATGAAAATGGGCAAAGGCTGCTGGAGCATTGCACCAGTAATGACCTATGTATTACAAACTCCTTTTTTAAAACAAAAGAGACGCATAAGGTCACATGGAAACATCCAAGATCTGGCCATTGGCACCAGCTGGACTTCATCATCACACGGAGGCAACATCTGAACCGTATATCATTGACTCGATGTTACCACAGTGCTGACTGTGATACGGATCATTCTTTGGTTGTTGCAAGGGTTAGACTGAGACCAAAGAGAATCTACACAGCTCAACACAAATCTAGCCCCAGGATTAATATTATTAACACTCACGATCCTGAAAAGTGCTTTCACTTTCAACAGCAACTTGAAGACGCTTTCACTGATACACCAGAAAATTGTACAGTAAATGAAAAGTGGGGTCAAATTAAGGAAACTCTTTATAAAACTGCTGTAGGGGTTTACGGCACTGTGGATCATAAGAGGCAGGACTGATTTGCGGCAAACAGCGAGACTCTGCAGCCCTTGATTGATAAGAAGAAGAAAACTCTCTTAAGAAACATGGAAAAACAAACGCGTAACACTCTGAGTGAACTAAGGCAAGCTAGGAAGGATGTGCAAATGGCTGCCAGGCAGTGTACACATGATTATTGAAGAAGAGGAATGAATCATCTGGATTGAATTCACAGTGGAGAAGAGTGAGATGGACTACTCTCTTAAGAGGGGGCCTATGTCATGATTTCACTGTGTATCAACCAGATAATGACAATACAGACGGTCATATTCATGGCCTGTGTGCAAAGCTACATTTGTTTTTTAACCGGGAAAGAAAAACAATAAAGTCGGAATGCACAGCTGCAGTTGTTTACCAGTTAGATCAAGGACACCGCTAACCTTGAGAAGTCTCCAACATCAAACAGGAAAATCGTCTTTGATAGTCCCCACAAGAGGGAAAATTGTAGGCATATGTTGAAAAAAGGGGGAGATAATCTACTCTTGTGACATTGATTAAACCCAAGGGAGAGAATTTATTCAGAAATGGATAATCTGCCCTTGAACCACTTTTGTTAACAACAAAAAAAAGTCACATGACCAATTCCAGGCCTTTGCCAAAAACACGATTTGAGGACAACTAATGTAACTTTGATAGCTGATGTGTGCAGAAGTGAAAATTGGCTTGATCCGTGTGAATAGAATCGCCTGTGTTGGTTTTATGTAACCCATGTCTTTATGGCGAATGGCGTATTCAATTCAGGATTTGTGTCAGAATGGCATAAGGTATTTTAAAGATTGTGCTAGCTATAAATAATGTGGAGAAGCTTAGAAATATAGTTTAGAAAGATATTATAGTGTTGTTACAGGAGTGATGCAGTTGTGCTTAAGGTATTGTAGAGAGTATATTTAAGCCTAGTTAATATAAGCAGTAGCCTCGGTAAAACTAGCTAGAGTAATGAATAGAATTAGCTCTGCTAGTGAGAATTGTGTAGTGGGGTGATATTGGGGAAGATTGGGGATGGGGAGAATGTACAATGATGGGATCTCCAGTGAGGTCTGCTGGGGGTCTACACTTTACATTTTGCTCTGTCCTGATCTTAACCCACTGCAGACCGGAGTGAAGAACTCCTATGCCCATGACAGAGTTGGTTCACTGTCATGTATCTGAGTGAGGCGGACACCCCCCCCCCCCCTCCCCAATGGAGGTCAGGGACAGTTGCTATCACCAAATGTGTTGTTCTCTCGTTGACAGGTTCCTTTAGGTCACTCAAGTCACTGAGAATGGAGACCTTGGTGCAGGCAGTTGGTCAACATCTTTTGCACTTAGTCCATGATAAAAAGGGTTTACGGGAACAAGCATAAGAGGGATTATCAAACGTCACACATTAACAGAATACAAGAAATTGTTTTCTCCGCACCATTTTGGAGGAAGACCAATCGTCAAATTAATGTTTCAAACATCACTTGGGAACAGAATAGTAGAAAGTGAATTTCTTTTACACCACCTGGGAAAAGACCAGTGGGCAGTATGTCTTACACGACAGGTGAACAAACAAAGAGATACAGTTATTCCCCATCACATGGGAATAAATCAGTATAAACTGATTAGGAAGTTAGTATAACAATGGTCTTGTGAACAGTAGACACTTGAGACAGGAAGTACATTTATTTCAAAGAACAGTATATTCGTGTCCTCACTAGACAAGGGTGTTATAAGTATAAGAACAAATTAGACATATACTAACTGTGTGATCCGGACAGGATTTAGGGTCGGACTGTGACTAGTTCTTTTGAGTGATCAAACAGCCACCGGTGGAAATCTACATCTAGCAGGATGGACACATACCTGGGTTAGGTCATCGTGGAATGAATGAGGATATGGTGTGATCCTTTCTGGGATGATAGGGCTGGGCTCTTCAGCTACCTGGTCTATGTCCGCACCCAATAGAAATATTCGACACACATTCTACACTTTACACACACACACTTCTCACACCTATACTCTTGGTTTAATAAATTATTTTGTATTTATTTGTTAAAGCTTGAGTTGTGGAGTATGTTATGTTGGGGAAAAGTGAGAGGGGGCATGATACAAGGGTGAGTGAGAGTAAGAAAGAGGTGTTTGCAGACCGACGGAGTTTTGTGGACGGAGTCTGGTGGTTTCTCTAGGACAATAATATTGGGGTAATAAAAATGTAGTGTTGATTCCCCACACTCCAGGGACAACACGAAAGTAAGTAAGGAAGACTTACGACAAAAGGAAACATAAGAAGCATGTATGCAGGAATAAAGAAAGCCTGTGGTCCAGTGATCAAAAGAAGTGCACTATTGAAAACCTTGACTGGAGAAATCATCACTGACAAGAAATAGCAGATGGACAGATGGGTAGAGCACTATTTGGAGCTTTACTCAAGTGAGACCAAAGTAGCGGATGATGCCCTCAACGCCAAAGAGGCTCTACCAACTCTTGTCCACCTGGACACACTTCCCACCATAACAGAAGTTAAGTGTGCTATAAATAAACTTGCATCTGGCAAGGCTCCAGGTAAGACTGGGATTCCAATAGAGGTTATAAGGAGTGGGCAAGACACACTCACTCTATAGATCCACCAGCTAATAGAGCTATGCTGGCGAGAAGGACAAGTCCCACAGAATTTCAAAGATTTAAGCATCATAGCAGTGGACAACAACAAGGGCGATAGGAGCGAATGCAACAACTATAGGGGTATCTCAATTCTGTGTATTTTTGGAAAAAGTTTTTGCCAGAATTGTTCTGCGCAGACTTCAACTCCTAAGAGATCAAGTCTACCCCGAATTACAGTGTGGCTTTCGACAGAACCGGTCTACCATTGATATGACATTGTCATTGCGAAAAATGCAAGAAAAATGCCGTGAACAGAATCAACCACTGTTTATTGCCTTCATCGACCTCACAAAGGCATTTGATTTAATCAGTCGTGAGGGTCTATTCAAGGCATTAAAGAAGATTGGCTGCCCACCAACTCTTCTGTCCATTGTGGAATCGTTTCACACAGGCATGAAGGGTATAATCAAGTTTGACGATGCACTTCTGAAAAATTTGAAATCAAGAGTGGATTTGCTTGCTTGCTTGCTTGTGTTCGTTGGCTTGAGCTCCAACGCGAAGTCCTGTATGTCGGATGAGGACATCCTGTTGTCCAACATCAGTGTGATGTCATACAGGACTTGAGGTTTGCGTGAGTATCCGTTGTCCCATGTCTGGCTTATTGGTGTGCAGACTGGTGCAGACTGGTGGTTCCTCGCCGTACAGGCAGACACTCTCCGACTTCGGAGGAATCGGCGATCCTACTGACCTTAGCCAGGACCCCGAAGGGACCTGTTGCCCAGGACGCTCGACGAGGACGAGGTCTTGGCCAGTATATAACCCGGCCCTGGTGCCTTGGAAACACCTCTGCGTCCCAAGAGTGGAGTTAAAGCAAGGTTGTGTACTAGCTCCCACCCTCTTTGGGATAAACTTTTCACTTCTACTGAAATATGCCTTTCGTGATCAGGATGGTGGTATATACATTCACTCACGCTCAGATGGCGGCCTTTACAATGCTCAAAGATTGAAGGCCAAGACCAAAATTAGGAGAGTACTGATAAGAGAGTTGCTTTTTGCAGATGATGCTGCTGTTACGACCGACTCTGAGGAAGAATTGCAATGTCTACTATCTGCATTATCCAATGCTTGTTCTGAATTTGGTTTAACAATTAGTAAAAAGAAGACACAGATTATGTCACAAGGTGCACATGGGGTCCCATCAATCTTTATTGACGACGCCGAACTAGAGATGGTAGACCATTTTACATATCTAGGAGCAGTGGTAAATAGCAAATTATCCCTAGATCAGGAAATCAACATCCGGATTGGTAAGGCAGCAACAACAATGAACAGGTTAACAAAAAGAGTCTGGGAGAACAGGAAGCTTACTGCCAAAACAAAAGTCTATCAAGCCTGTGTCATTAGTACTCTTCTTTATGGCAGTGAAACCTGGACAACTTACTCACAACAAGAGAAACATTTAAACATCTTTCATATGCGGTGTCTGCGAAGAATTCTTGGTATTAAGTGGCAAGACAAAATCACAAATACTGAAGTATTGGAAAGATCAGGTTGTGTGACAGTTTATTCCATGCTCAGTCTTCAAAGACTTCCATGGATAGGACATCGTAGGAGGATGGATGGTGGTAGAATACCAAAGGACATCTTTCTTGGTGAATTACAGATGGGTAAGAGATCTCAGGGTGGGCCTCTTCTACGATACAAAGATGTGTGTAAGCGGGACATAATTGATACAGGCATTGATAATGCACATTGGGAGCAAGTCGCCGCTGAACGTGTTGCATGGAGGTCAAACATCAGAAATGGAATAAAGACAAATGAGAAAATTATTGCAGATAAGTCACACACCGAGCGTTTGAGACGTAAGATGGTGCATAATGGTGGAAATGACCACGTGTTCACATGCACCCGCTGTGAACGGACATTTACAGCGCAAATTGCGGATAGCACCATAGTTCACTTAAAAACCTTAATAGTTCACCATATAATAGCACCATAGTTCACTTACCTTAAAGTCCAAAAAAACCTTCCTCAGCCGCCTGGTTGTGTAGGTAACTTTTGGCTTGGCGTAGTAGAATCCGAACAGATTTTGTATAGTTCTGAGAACAGACAGATACGTATTGTGAAAAAAAACGTATAGTATTAGTTGAAGAAATAGGTGTTACGTTAGTTGTGAGATTGTACACTGAGATTACGGTGTGAATTGAGAGTGTGCTGGCAGTGTGTAATAGCTGACCCTGCCCGGCTTCGCCCAGACCCTCGTGGGAAGCATCTCATTTAATTCATATAAGTAGTCATATAAGTTCCCGTTCCCGTTACCGACTATCTGTCTGTCTGTCTGTCTGTCTGTCTGTCTGTCTGTCTGTCTGTCTGTCTGTCTGTCTGTTTGTCTGTCTGTCTGACCCGGCCCGGCATCGCCCAGCTCCTGGTGTGGAGCATCTCATTTAATTTATATAAGTAGTCATATAAGTTCCTGTTCCCGACTGTCTATCTGTCTGTCTGTCTGTCTGTCTGTCTGTCTGTCTGTCTGTCTGTCTGTCTGTCTGTCTGTCTGTCTGCCTGACCCTGTCCGGCTTCGCCCAGTCCCTGGTGGGGAGCATCTCATTTAATTCATATAAGTAGTCATATAAGTTCTCATTAAATTCATACAACAAAATAAAGTAACTTAAAAGAATGTCCTTCCACACACCATCCATTATTTCTAATGAAAACCGTTTCTAATCACCTGCATGACTGTAGATAACTTCGTAAGCATAAAATGATGAGTTACAATGTTATGCATTATGCATTATTTTCATGAAAACTTTGAAAATGCCTTAAAGATTGTATCATTATTTATTATAACTCATATGCCGGTACATAACTATGGATAAGGAGTGTATAAATCTTTGAAAACGATGCCACAATATGACTATAAGTTATACAGAAAAGTTATGCCCCTTAAAATAACTTTTACAGAGTTAAGTCCCCTGAGATATATGAAATTATAATGAAAAATGAAAAATGAAATAATATTTCACACTAAAAAAAATATCACAGTTGGCTGCGCTGGAATGAAAGGAAGACGTATAGAAAATTTCATCTCAATCGGATGGGCCGTTCGCGAACGCATAAAGGACATACATATCCACACACATTGCCTGTTATATATAAGATATATATATATATATATATATATATATATATATATATATATATATATATATATATATATATATATATATATATATATATATATATATACTAGCTGACCTGGCCCGGCTTCGCCCAGGTCCTGGCGGGTATCTATCTATCTATCTATCTATCTATCTATCTATCTATCTATCTATCTATCTATCTATCTATCTATCTATCTATCTATCTATCTATCTATCTATCTATCTATCTACCTACCTACCTATCTATCTATCTATCTATCTATCTATCTATCTATCTACCTTATTGTCCTGTAACATGCCATTCCATATTTTTTTTTAATTCTCATCTTATCATTTTGTATGCCACTTGATTTTATCATGTATACTACAACATTACTGTGATGTGAGTGAGAGAGTTAGAGAGAGAGAGAGAGAGAGAGAGAGAGAGAGAGAGAGAGCGCAAGAGAGAGAGAGACACAGAGAGAGAGACAGAGACAGAGAGAGAGAGAGAGAGAGAGCAAGAGAGAGAGAGAGGGAGAAAAAAAAAGAGAGTTGAATTGCATCACTAATTTTTACGCTACATAATGTATATGTACAATTTTTCCTCCACTTCTTGCAATTGCGAGAATTCTCACCACAATCGTCAGTGTCTCAATTGTGTGAAAAGTGTGGGAGTTTGTTCTTATTAGTTTCAGTTATCATGTGACGCATCATGTATTTGTCTAGATGTGAGGATGTATGTATGGGTGTGTATGTGAGGGATATGTGTGTGTGTGTGGGGGGGATGTGTGTGTGTGGGAGGGGGGGAATGTGTGTGTGCCTGTGTAAGAGAGAGAGAGAGAGAGAGAGAGAGAGAGAGAGAGAGAGAGAGAGAGAGAGAGAGAGAGAGAGAGAGAGAGAGAGAGAGAGAATTCAGTGCTCGCATGTCCTGTAACATGCCATTCCATATTTTTTGTGTATTTTTATCTTTCACATTATCATTTTGTATGTATGACACTTGATTTTATCATGTATAATATAAGATTACTGTAATGTGAGTGAGAGCGTTAGTGAATGTGAGAGAGAGAGAGAGAGAGAGAGAGAGAGAGAGAGAGAGAGAGAGAGAGAGAGAGAGAGAGAGAGAGAGAGAGAGAGAGAGAGAGTTGAATTGCATCACTAATTTTTAAGTTACAAAATGTATATGTACAATTTTTCTCCATTTTCTTTACAATTTTGCGACAATGCACCACGACAATCGTCACTGTATGTGTGTGTAAAGTGTGGGAGTTTGATCATAATAGTAGGTTGGGGGGATCGGGGGATGTGTGTGTGGGTGGATTCGTGATGTGTGTGGGTGGGCTCAGGATGTGTGGGTGGGTTTGTGTGGGTGGGTGGGGGATTTGTGTGTGGGTGGGTGTGGGATTTGTGTGTGGGTGCGTGCGAGATGTATGGGTGTATGGGGAGATGTGTTTTTGGGTGGGGATGTGTGTTTGTCTAGGTGGTTGTGGGTGAGTGGGTGGAGGAGGATATGTTGGTGGATGATTGATGGTGGGTTATGGGATGGGTGGGGGTATATGTGTGGGTGGGGAGATATGTGGTGGGTTGGAGATGTGTGCAGGTGGGGGTGGTTGTGGGTTTGGGGATGTGCGTGTGGGTGAGGGATGTGTATGGGTGTGGGATGTTTGGGAGGATGGGTGGGGAGTGTGTGTGGGTGAGAGATGTGTGGGTGAATGTGTGTGGGGGATGTGTGTGGGTTGGGGGAGGGTGCGTGATGGGTGTGGGTGATGGATTTGGAGATGTGTGTGTGTGGGTGGGGGATATGTCTGGCTGGGTGGGGGTGTGTGTGGCTGGATGGAAGATGTATGTGTGGGTAGTGAGGGTGATTGTAATTGGGGGGATGTGTGGATGGGTAAGAGATGTGTGGATATATGTGTGTGTGGGTGAGGGATGTGTCTTTGGGATGTGTGTGGGTGTGGTATTGTGTGGGAGGGGAGCTGGGTGTGGATAAATGATGTTTCTGTATGTGGGTGAAGGTGTGGTTGGGTTTGTGGGTGGGTGAAGGATTGTGTGAGGGTGGGGGATGGGTGGTTAGGATGTGTGAGTGTGGGTGGGTAGATAGGAGATGTATGTGTTGATGAGTGGGTATGGGATGTGTGGGTGTTAGTGGTTGAGGGATTAGTACGTGTGTCTAGGGATGTGTGAGGGGATGAATGTATGGGTTGTGTGTGCGTGGATGGGAGGTGTGTGTTTGTGAATGGGGAATGTGTTGGTGGGTGGGGATGTGTGTGAGGGATGTTTGTATGGGTGGGGAGATTGTGCGTGGGTGGGGATGTGTGTGTATATGGGTAGGGGTGTGTGGTTAAGGGATGTGTGGCTGGGGGAATGGGTGGATGGAGGATGTGTGGTTGGGTGGAGGATATGTGGTTGGGTAGAGGATGTGTGGGTGGGTGATTGTATATGAGTAAGGGTGTGTGGTTAAGGGATGTCGGTTGGGGGATGGGTGGGTAGAGGATGTGTGGGTGGGTAGAGGATATGTGGGTGGGTGAGTGTGTGCAGGTTAGGAGATGGTGGGGATGTATGCAAGTGTGGGCATCTGTGAGTTGGGTGGGGGAGATGGGAGATTATGTGGGTGAGTGCGGAATTTGTGTGTAGATAGGTGCGGAATATGTGAGTTGACGGGGAGATGTGTGTGTGGCTGAGGAATATGTGTTTGGTTGAGTGATTGGAGGTGTGTGGGTGGAGGAGGATATTGGGTGAGTGATTGTTGGTGGGAAATGGGACGGGTAGAGGATATTTGAGTGGGTGGGGAGATGTGTGTAGGTGGGGGATGTGTGGGTTATTGAATGTATGTGTGCTTGGGGTGTGGGTGGATGGGATGTGTGGTGGGTGAGATGTGTGTGTGGGTGGGGAGATGTGTAGGTGTAGGGATGTGGTGGATGGGTGGGGGAATGTATTGTATGTGTGTGTGGTTGGGTGGGGGAGTTGGAGTGAATGGGGGATGTGTGGGTGGGTGGTGGATGTGTTTCATAACATAGTAATATGCATTGTTTATGTTTACAAAATTCATGTGACAATGTTTTTTTCCTATGCACTGTTGATGAAAGAAAGATGAGTGATTGGAAGGGCCGAATGTAAGACGGGCCTGCGTGCCCAGTTTGTTACCCTTTGAAAATAAAGTCTGTTCGTTCGTTCGTTCGTTCTATATATCTATCTATCTATCTATCTATCTATCTATCTATCTATCTATCTATCTATCTATCTATCTATCTATCTATCTATCTATCTATCTATCTATCTATCTATCTGTCTATCTATCTATCTATCTATCTATTTGTCTGTCTGTCTGTCTGTCTGTCTGTCTGTCTGTCTGTCTGTCTGTCTGTCTCTCTCTGTCTGTCTGTCTGTCTGTCTGTCTGTCTACCACACATCTTAATATTGGTGTGCCTCAGGGCTCATTACTAGGTCCGCTGCTTTTTGCAGTTTATATTAATGATCTTCCTTTATATATCAATACAACTTGTGATCTATTAGCAGACGACTGTACTATATATACTAGTCAAGAAAACCGTAGTGAATTAGAGAATTCTTTACAAAAGGAACTTGATAATCTTACTAGATGGAGCAATGAAAACCGCATGCAAATTAACATCGACAAAACCAAATCCATGTTAATAACGACCAGACAAAAACTACAGACACTAGGCATAAATGGAGCACCGCTCGAACTCCGCTTGGACTCGTTACCTATAGTTAGTGTGAACGAACATAAATCACTAGGTCTTTTAATTGACAGCCATTTGAGCTGGAGCTCTCATGTTCACGTTCTTACCAAGAGAATAGCACAAAAGGTTTACCAACTTGCTAAAGTTCAGCATTTCCTGGACGAAAGCACACGAAAAATATTCTATACATGCTATATCCAATCGCATCTCGACTACTGTTCCACAGTTTGGGATGGTTGTCCTAAATCTAATTTAAAACGACTGTTCTCTACAAAACCGCGTTATTCGTCTGGTTTCTGGCAGAAAGCACGTTGAAAGTAATAATTTATACAGGCATCTAAGACTTCTACCACTTGGAAAGCGCTTCCTTTTTAACAAAGCCAAATTAGTGAATAAAATTATATCTCAAAATGCCCCAGAGTATCTTCTGCTGCTGATTCAATCTAATGCAATGAACAGCAAGCGCCTAAATTTGTTACATGTCTCAAAGCCTAGATTGGACTTATACAAAACATGTTTCGCCTATTCTGGTGCTCACTTATGGAATGATCTTCCTCCAAATCTGAAAACTCCAATGAGTCCCTACACATTTAACCGAAAACTCTTTCAATACTTAATCCATACCGACTATATGCCACCATAATTCATTTACTGGTATAATTGTTCACTATAATTGTTTAATATAATGTTCACTATATATGTGTGTGCGGTGTGGGGGGGGGGGGGGGGGGGGGGAAGAGAGAGAGAGAGAGAGAGAGAGAGAGAGAGGAAGTGGGTGTCAGAGAGATTGAGAGAGTGAATGTGTGTGTGTGCGCACGTGTATGCGTGTGTGTGGAGAGAGTGATTGAGCGAGAAATGGTGAGGGAGTGTGTCAGTGCATGCATTCGTACGTGTATGTGTAAGAGTGAGTGAGGGAGTGTGTGCGTGCGTGCATTCATGCGTATGTGTATGTGTGAGAGAGTGTGATTGAGAGAGTGAGTGTGTGTGTGTGAAGGATTGTGTGTGAGAGAGTAAGTGAGTGAATGAGTGAGGAGTGAATGAGTGAGAGAGTGAGTGTGTGTGAGTGAGTGAATGAGTGTTAGAGTATGTGTGTGTGTGTGTGTGTGAGAGAGAGAGAGAGAGAGAGAGAATGTAAAACGAGTGAGTGAGTGCGCTAGGGTAAGTGAACATTGAGTGATAGCGTGAGGGTGTCTGTCTGTGTATGAGTGTGAGAGAGAGAGTAAGAGAGTTAGAGATAAAGTGAATGAAGATGGACAGAGTGAATGAATGGGGGAAATAGTGAGTGTGAGAGAGAGAGAGAGAGAGAGAGAGAGAGAGTGAGACAGTGGGAGAGTTGGTGTATTAGTGTGTGTGTGTGTGAGCGCGCGCATGCGTGTGAGTGTGTGTATATGAAAGAATACAGAGAGAGAGAGAGAGAGAGAGAGAGAGAGAGAGAGAGAGAGAGAGAGAGAGAGAGCTGAGCAGATGCATGTCATGTAATACGCATGTTATGTAACACGCGAATCCATATGTTTGTGTATTCTCATCTGTCATGTTATCAGTTAAATGCCATTTGATTTTATCATGTATAATGTAAACTCATGTAAGAGTGAATGTGTGTGTGTGTGTGTGTGTGTGTGTGTGTGAGAATCATTATTTTTACTTCACATACTGTTTATGTACACATTTTTCTCCATGTTTATCATTTCTATAAGACTGCTCATGACAATTGCCAGTGTATGTGTGTGAGTAAAGTGTGGGAGTTTATTCATACTAGTTTCAATGCTCACGTGAGGCATTTTGTATGTGTCTAGATGTGAGGATGTGTGAGTGTGTGTGGATGATGTGTGTGAGTGTGGGGATATGTGTGGGTGGGGATGTGTGGGTGGGGGAATGTCTGTGGGGGTATGCGTTTGGATGGGTTGAGGTGTGTGGGTGTTGGTGGGTAGTGATACTTGTGGGTGTTGGTGGGATGTGTGAATAGATGTGTGGGGGTGAAAGTAGAGTTGTGGGGGATGTGTGTATGGATGGAGGATATGTGTATGGGACGGGTGCGGCGGATGTGTGTTTGGGTAGGGGATATGTGTGGGTGGGTGGAGATGTGTTGATGGTGTGGGGAAATATGTATGGGTGGCGGGGTTCTGTGGGTAGGGGATTGCGTGGGTGGATTGGGGATGTAAGAGAGGGTGGGGAGAAGTGTATGGTGTGTGGGTTTGGGAAATGTGTGCGGTGTGTTGGTAGGGGATGTGCGGATGGGAGTGTGAGGTGTTTTGTGGGTTTATAGATAATTACAGAAGCTCCAATGAGTGAATTTCTATAAAGTATATCTCTCTATAAAAGATACAGGTTAGTAACAGCAAGTTATGTCTAGAGGAATAAGTATTTATTCTCGCAGAACCCTTGTAGAGAAACATTTAGAATTTGGCTCATCGTGTACCCCCACTGTGAGAAATTAGACCCAAGGTTAAGTTCAACACAGAATTATTATTAGATGATTTCTCTTTTAGGTTATATAGAGATCTTGGCAGTTAGCCACAGCAACAAATGAAAAGCAGTTCTCTCATCTATCTAGTTGACTGTGCTCTGGTCGCCAACCTCATTCTGATCTCTTTAATATTATTTCAAGTGACACAAGACACTTGGACAAATGACCACATTGACAATTGAATCATTGTAGTGAACATAAACAACAACAACTGTACTTTACACCGGTTGAACAAGACATCAACATGAGAAGATCTTGACAACAGTTGGACACACATTCACAAAGGAATGATCACACCAACAGATTAGACAAGTCATACATCATGGAAGATACTTGACAACATATATACAGGACTTCCACAATATCAGTAACCAACAACAACAACAGTAGAGTAACAGTCACCATGAAGATGCTTGACAACAGTTGGACAATTCATTCACAACAGTGTACAAGACAACCACAGAGACATGCATCTCAAAAACTGTTCTCTTACTATTATAATTTTATTAATGTCTTATGGGGTCAAGTGAAGACTCAGGCTTCATATTGTCAACAATTCACATTTCAAAAGGGTTAGTTATATGTGTAATATAGTTGACATAATTATGAAAAACACAAATACATCATCCAATATCCCATCCGAACATTAACTTAAAACAAACCCTCCTCCTTCACATCACTACTTCATAAAGTTACCCTACACCACAAACACTTTATGCTTCTATCAATTCTTCTACTGTCAATGAGGGAAACACATGATAAGCCATAGTCTGGGGCAACATAGGGACCCTCTGCTCCACTGGTCTGTGTACATCCTGTTATCACCTACGAAGGGTGTTGGGAAAGTCTATGCTTGCAGTCTTTCCCATGATGTTTTCCCAAGTAAGACTATTTATTCCCTACTTTGACTAGTTCAAAGCAATTGACAGGCATGTCTTTCCGAAGGGTGAGTAGACTGTTCGCAAAATTGATAATTGGGATTAGTTTTACATTTCAGTAGATGAAGATCTAAAAACTA
>JACEFZ010007126.1:40000-124216 GCA_014155875.1 Cepaea nemoralis
TATTATCACACGGAGACAACATCTGAACCATACATCATTAACTCGAAGTTACCACAGTGCTGACTGTGATACAGATCATTCTTTGGTTGTTGCAAGGGTTAGACTGAGACCAAAGAGAATCTACACAGTTAAACACAAATCTAGACCCAGGATTAATATTATTAACACTCACGATCCTGGAAAGTGCTTTGAATTTCAACAGCAACTTGAAGACGCTTTCACTGGTACATCAGAAAATTGTATAGTAAATGATAAATGGAGTAAACTTAAGGAAACTATTTATAAAACAGCGGTAGGTGTTTACGGCACTGTGGATCATAAGAGGCAGGACTGGTTTGCGGCAAACAGCCAGATACTGCAGCCCTTGATTGATAAACAGAAGATAGCTCTCTTAAGAAACATGGAAAGACAAACGAGTAACACTCTGAGTGAGCTAAAGCAAGCAAGGAAGGATGTGCAAAAGGCTGCCAGGCAGTGTGCGAATGACTATTGGATCAAGTTATGTGAGTCCATTCAAATCGCAAGTGATAAGGGAAACATCAGAAGCATGTATGAAGGCATAAAGAAAGCCTGTGGTCCAACGATCAAAAGAAGTGCACCGCTGAAAACCTTGACTGGAGAAATCATCACTGATAAGAAACAGCAGATGGATAGAAGGGTCGAGCACTATTTATAGCTTTACTCAAGTGAGACCTAGCTAACGGATGATGCCCTCAACGCCAGAGAGGCCCTGCCAACTCTTGACCACCTGGACACACTTCCCACCATAACAGAAGTTAAGTGTGCTATAAATGAACTTGCGTCTGGCAAGGCTCCAGGTAAGGATGGGATTCCAATACAGGTAATCAGGAGTGGGCAAGACACACTCACTCTACAGATCCACCAGCTAATACAGCTATGTTGGCGAGAAGGACATGTCCCACAGGATTTCAAAGATTCAAACATCATAACGCTGTACAAGAACAAGGGCGATCGGAGCGACTGTAACAACTATAGGGGAATCTCACTTCTGTGTATCGTTGGGAAAGTATTTGCCAGAGTTGTTCTGCGCAGACTTCAAGTCCTGGGAGATCAAGTCTACCTCGAATCACAGTGCGGCTTCCGTCAGAACCGGTGAACCATTGATATGATATTCTCATTGCGACAGATGCAAGAAAAATGCCGGGAACAAAATCAGCCACTGTTTATTGCCTTCATCGACCTCACAAAGGCATTCGATTTGGTCAGTCGTGAGGGTCTGTTCAAGGCACTAAAGAAGATTGGCTGCCCACAAACTCTTCTGTCCATTGTGGAATTGTTCCACACAGCCATGAAGGGTATAATCAAGTTTGATGGCTCAACTTCAGAAGAGTTTGAAATCAAGAGTGGAGTTAAGCAAGGTTGTGTACTACACCCCACCCTCTTTGGGATATACTTTTCACTTCTACTGAAATATGCCTTTCGTGATCAGGATGACGGTATATACATTCACTCACGCTCAGATGGTGGCCTCTATAATGCTCAGAGATTGAAGGCCAAGACCAAAATTCCATCCATCATGTGCCATGCCGGTAAGCGTGGGCGGTCATGTTCTGCCATCTCACTCGATCACCAGAGTCGTGGATCAGCTCCGTGTTTCTGTCTCGACCATGCCACAAGGCCAAGCCATCCAGGTACTTGCTTCAAGGTCTTCCCCTTGGTCTGTTCCCCTCGATCTTACCAGTTGTCACCAAATTCTCCAATCCATTTCTTCTCATAACATGCCCAAAACATTTTGACTGTCTACGTCTAATTTCTCTAATCAATTTACGATCTTCATTTGTTTCTTGAAGGACTTGTTCATTGGTCTTTCTGGCTGTCCATGGTATTCTTTGCATTTTCCTCAGAAACCACATCTCTACAGCCATCAGATGTTTTTCAGCCTGACTGCTCATTGTCCACGCTTCACATCCATACAAAATTACAGGTTCAATGTAGCATCTCAACACTCTTTTTCTCGTTTCAATTGACATCATTTTATTGGTCAATATGTTTTTCATCTTGCTAAAGGCTACTTTTGCCATGGCGATTCTTGTTCTAATCTCTTCAAGGCATCTCCCATCAGATGTTATTACTGTTCCGAGATAATTGTACCTGCTCACTTGTTGAAGAATATTCCCATTTACTTGTATATTACATTGTGGTATTTCGTCCTTCCTAGTGACGACCATAATCTGTGTCTTTTTACAATTTACTTCTAACCCTAGTTGTTCACTGCCAAATCTAGGAGGGTACTAATCAGAGAGTTGCTTTTTTGCGGATGATGCTGCGATTACGACCCACTCTGAGGAAGAATTACAACATCTACTATCTGCATTCTCCAATGCTTGTTCTGAATTTGGTTTAACAATTAACAAAAATAAGACACAGATTATGTGACAAGGTGCACATGGTGTACCATCAATCTTTATTGACGACGCCGAACTGGAGATGGTAGACCATTTTACATATCTAGGATCAGAGGTAAATAGCAAATTATCCCTAGATCAGGAAATCAACATCAGGATTGGCAAGGCAGCAACAACAATGAACATGTTAGCAAAAAGAGTCTGGGAGAACAGGAAGCTTACTGCCAAAACAAAAGTCCTCGTCTACGAAGCCTGTGTTCTTAGTACTCTTCTTTATGGCAGTGAAACCTGGACAACTTACTCACGCCAAGAGAATCATTTAAATAGCTTTCATATGCGGTGTCTGCGAAGAATACTTGGTATTAAGTGGCAAGACAAATTAACAAATACTCAAGTATTGGAAAGATCAGTTTGTGTGACGGTTTATTCCATGCTCAGTCTTCGTAGACTTAGATGGATAGGACACATTAGGAGGATGGATGATGGTAGAATACCAAAGGACATCTTTTTTGGTGAATTACAGAGGGGTAGGAGGTCTCAGGGTCGGCCTCTACTACGATACAAAGATGTGTGTAAGCGGGACATGATTGATACAGGCATTGATAATGCACATTGGGAGCAAGTCGTCGCTGAACGTGTTGCATGGAGGTCAACTATCAGAAATGGAATAAAGACAAAGGAGAAAATGATTGCAGATAAAGCACACACAGAGCATGAGAGACGTAAGATGGTGCACAATGGTGGAAATGACCATGTTTTCACATGCATCTACTGTGGGCAAACATTTGCAGCAAGAATTGGCCTTACCAGCCACACTCGCCACCGCCATGGGTCGTAGTTATTAAGCCTTTTTGAAGCACAATGTACCAAACTATCGTCTGTCAAGACGGAAATGTGCCAGTGATATATATTGGCATATATATATATATATATATATATATATATATATATATATATATATATATATATATATATATATATATATGTGTGTGTGTGTGTTGTGTGTGTGTGTGTGTGTTTGTGTTTGTGTGTGTGTTTCTATTGTGTTCTACCGTTATTATAAGAAAGCGGAGATTATGGTCGTCTCAATGGAGAATGAAATGTCGCAATAAAATGTATGGGTAAGTGGAAATATTCTTAAACAAGTGAATTGGTACAACTATCTCGGATCAGGCATAACATCTGATGGGTGATGATGTAAGAGATTGGAACAAGAATCGATACTACAAAGGTAGCCTTTTGCAAGTTAAAAAACATACTGACCAATAACAAGATGTCAATTACAACGATAAAATGTGCATTTAATTGCAAAACATACAATGCACCTTTGTTTGGATGTGACAAGCTATAAACATCTACTTGGAGTGTTTACGAAGAAAATGCATGCAATACCATGGACAGACAGAGAAATTAGACGTAGAGAGTCAAAATATTTTGGGCACATTATAAGAAGAAATAAACTAGAAGACCAGGTGACAACTGGCAGGTATTAAGGGCCAATAAAAAAATGAAAGCAGATAGATATATGTGTACGTGGCAAGAACACAGACCTGATTCACGGCTTTTGTGATCTTGTGAGATGGTGAAATATGCCACCCATGTTTATCGTCATGGCGAATGATGATGATTATTATTAGAATAACAAACCATTGCTTAACACCTCACTATATTTGAAACTCTCCTAAAGATGCACCATCACACTTGAGTATACCAGTAATGCATGTGTGGAACGACTCTACGATGGGCAGAAGAGTTAGCATGCAGTTGATCTTCTTTAGCGCCTTGAACAGACTTTCACGAATGACCAAATCAGATGACTTTATGAGATCGATGAAGGCCATAAACAGTGCTAGATTCTGATCACATTATTTTTTCTCCCAGCTGTGGCAGTGAGAATATCATATCAGTTGTAGACCAGTTCCGTCGGAAGCCATACTGTGATTCAGGGTAGACTTGATCTCCTGAGACATGAAACCTACGCAGAAAAATGTTGGTAAATATGTTCCCACGATTGAGAAACCCTTATAGTTATTACAATTACTCAAATCCCCCTTTTGCTTGTAGAGCGATATGTGGTTGAATTTTTGAAACCATTTTCTTTTTCGCCAGCATAGCTCTGTTAGCTGGTGGATCTATAGAGTGATTATGTCGTGTCCATCTTGATAACCTCTGTTGGAATCAGGCCCTTACTAGGAGCGTTGCAACAAGCAAGTTCATTGACAGCATCCTCATTGATCTATCAATGAGAGCTTCTTCAAGTTGCTGTTGGAAATCAAAACATTTGTCAGGATCTTTGGTGTTGATAATATTAATCCTTGGATAGATATGTGTTTAGCTGTGTAAATTCTTGTTGGTCTCAAGCTAACATTTGTAACAACTAAAGAATGATCAGTATTACAATAAAAACTATAGGAACTTCGATGTTGTTTGATTCAAATGTTGTTTCCGTGCCGTGGGTGTTTCCATGTGATCTTATATCGCTTTGTTGTTTAAAAAAAGGAGTTTGTGATGCATTGGTCGTTTCTGGTGCAACCTTTGTCCATGGTAATTCATGCTACCCATGTTGTATTTTTAAGACACACTGGCAGTGACTTCGAGTCCTTCCTCACATCGGCATTATAATCACCGATTTTGGAACATATTTGATCACAAAGTCTAACTCCTCAGAGAAGGAGTCCTTCATATCGTCAGAGTTAGCGAGTATCCAGTATATAATAATAATAGTGCTATGGGCAAAAATAATAGTCTTTCATGGCATCCTGCTTGTATTTCAAGCATTCCGAGTCGTGCTTTCTTCACTGCAAAGCCCACTCCATTTTATCTTTTGTTTTCTTCCTGCCCTCTACCCTTCCATATACTGGTTTAATGGTTTTCACTGTGTCAGATTGGCAAGTATCCTGCAGGTAAGCAATAGCAATTTTAAAGTGGTTGAGATCGGCATCACTCATGTCTTCTTTTTTTCACGTCCTCACAATTCGTCAGATCGGTGGAAAGCCCCGGAAACATGTTCTCATGTTCCAGGTTGCAATCCGTAGCTTGAGGCTTCTATTTTACGTTTTAGTGCATGGCGCATTGGATTTACATCGCTGGGATTCGGATTCTGTCTTATCCCCAAGCACCCATTGAAGCAAAACTCAGGCAGATCGTTTTTTGTCCATCAAGAATGATGATGACCATTCATTTCATCCAGTGGCGTTGAAAGTATGGATCCGTGAGTTCTAAGATGGTTGATAAGGCCTATTTTGGCTCTAAATGTTCTTTGAAAATGTGGGCAACGAATGCTTGAAACTTGTAGTTATGATTGCTTCACACAAGTCTGCATCCTTGCGGAATGATGTACGCCACGAATGTCGGTCTTTGACAGCAGTCTCCCAAGTTTCATGATGAATTCCTAAGTTTTGGTTAGATCTTCAGAATGTCTTTAAAGCGTTTACTTAAGCCACCTAGTTAGCGTTTACCAAAACGCTGATCGCCGCTTAGGGTGCCTCTGATCTGGCATGCGAGTCAAGTGACCAGCCCAAAGAATATGATTCTTCATTAATAGAGTGTGGATGCTGGGCATGTACGCTCTTTCTAGGATTTCAGTGTCTGGGATCTTGTCTTGCTATTCAATATTCAATATCTTCCTAAGGCAGACTGTGTGGAAGTGATTTAATTTCCTACGCTGTCGCTGATAAAGAGTACAGGTTTCACAAGCATATAGCAGTGTGAATAATAAGACTGCTTTGTAGACTTTCAGCTTTGTCTTCAGGCTTATTCTATTTCTGTCCCACACATTCTTGTACTGTCTGCCACAGGCCACGCTGGCCTTGTAGATTCTTGAATTCACTTCATCATAAATTATGGCAGCTTGGGACACAGTTCGGCACAATGTGATTAATCCCTGGAGCTGGCTGGTACATAACAAGTCTTCTCCAAGTTGATATTGAGCCCAAAGTTTCCACAGGTATATGAGAAAGCTGAAACATTGTGTTGCATGTCTGCCTCTGATTTGGCATCCTGTTATTTGGCAAACAGCAGCTCTCTAATTGTGTCGCTGTAGTTTTGGTTTTAGTATTCAGCCTTCTGAGATTCAACAACCTTCCGTCCATATGGTAGTTTATATTTATTCCAATGTCGTTTTCTCGAAGACATTCGTCAGCATAGCTAAAAACATTAGGCTGAACAGTGTTGGGGCCAGGACACATCGTTGCTTCACTTGGTGACGGCAAAGGGCTCAGACAGTTCACCAATTTCCTGTACTCTTGCCTGCATTCCATTATGAAATAACCGCACTATTTGGACAAACTTTCGTGGACAGCCATATTTCGCCATAATCTTCCACAGTTCTTCTCTGCTGACTGTATCAAACGTCTTGATAAGATCAATGAAAGTTGAGAACATTTCGAACTTATGTTCCTGATGTTTCTCTTGCAACTTCCTTGCAGGGAAAATCATATCAACGTTGCCTCGTTCTTTTCTGAAGCCACATTAACTCTCAGGAAGTTTACCTTGAGAAGAACTATGGCGAGTATCTTCCCTGCAATTGATAGCAATGAGATGCCTCGGTGGTTGTCACAGGATAGGCGGTTTCCTTTACGTTTGTAAAGGTGGACTATTGACGCGTCCTTGAAATCTTGTGGCATGGTCTCGTTCACCAATATGTTTGTAAAGATTTGGTGAAGCTGCTCTATTAGAACTGGTCCACATGCCTTGTTTATCTCTGTCGGGATGGAGTCAGGACGGGGTTCTTTGCGGCTGGCAAGATGCCGGATAGCTTTGTATACTTCCACCATGGTTGACATGTTAGCAAGAGTATCGTTAGTTGGGGATTGAGGAAAGCAATTGATGGTTTCATCATCGATTTAGGATGTTGAATTTAAGATATCGCTAAATTGCTCAGCCCAGCGTTCAAGGATTTATTTCTTATCAGTGATCAATGTTCCCCCATCTGCACTAGGGATGGGAACTATGCCTGGTGATGTAAGACCATAGACCGCTTTCAGTGAGTCTTAAAAGGTTTTTTTTTTTTCAATTCATGTTTGTCAGCAAAGTCTTGAACCTCATCAGCTTTGTTGCTCAGCCAGGAATCTCGCGTGTGCCGAAGTTTCTGCTGCACTACTCTCCGGATGTTATTTGTCATGTCATAGAAATGATTTGTTAACAGCACATGCACATTCAGATCGGACGCACCATCTATGCGTCAACTAACAACACGCGTTTAGCAATAACCCTTAGCTAAAAACACCAAAATATCAAAATATCTTAGCCTTGTTAAGAACCTCACATACTGTCATTGAAGCCAAAAGATAAACCGTTAGAATGTTTTATTACAACAATCAGTTGCCAGGGGCAATTAAAAACATGCACACACAATAGTCAACACCAGCGCTCAACACAAATAGAGAGACACGCAATGCTCAGGCCAGGACTGTTTGGAATGTGAGCAGGGAGCGAAAGAAAAGGGACTTTGGGAAAGACAGCCGTAATTTATAGGTATCGCTTGCCAGTGCTATGCTAATGGCATGAGGTAGAAACCGTGATTAACTGACACCAGAGCATCAATAAGATATTTAGGTCAGCTCGGCCGGCCTCTAGGATATGGTATGCACGTTTGGTGGCAATAAAGGGCTGTTAAATAAAGTTGGCACTTTTCATCCGTAACTTCAATGAAAAGCTGGTCCTGTTGAGTTCTTACAAACAGACTGTGATGTAGAAATTGGTCGTCCTTGAGCGCGTGTGAACCATAGGCTGGGAGGTTCTGTTTGTAAAATAGTTGTCATATAAAAGTAATATCACATGTTTAAACCACTCTTCTCTGGTGGCGGAGCTTCAACGTAATGCCCAATACATCAAGCCACAAGAAGAACAAATTAAGAAGATATCCGTCATCATCATCCTCCAAATAGGCAAAAGTCATCTGGTCTGGCTATTCAAGAATGTGAGGCGGGAAGAAGCGACGATATCCGAATATCGAGCTAATTTAATATTGGTCTCAGTCAACAACAGCCGACATATAAGCTGTCTTCAACCCCCGCACCATGACATTATTGAAGGCATCGTTTTTTTTTTTTTTTATGTTGACTTCGGGTCGTTCAAGAATGCCTTGTGGAGAAGGTTTTTCTCAACCAGCAAATGGTTGTTGTCATCGGAAATTTCATCTAACCAGTCTTTATTCTTCCGAAGGGATGGACTCGTGATTTCCATAGCAGTGTTGTAAATTTGGTCTTTTTGGGCTCTCCCCGCTGTTTCCGTATTTTGTTTAGCTTCGGCACCTGGATTGAAGCGGTCTTCTAGCATAGTTTCAAACGACAGCTGCATTTTTTCATTGTTTAGGCGGATGACATTTCGTAATTTTTTCCGCACTTTTATCCCGTGGAGACGCCGTTGTGGTTAGATGTGCATGTCTATATTTGAGACAATGAGACGATGGTCTGTCAAAAATTCGGCACCACACATGGATTTTGTCACCAGGACATCTTGTCTGACACTCCTCCTGACATGGATTGATGGCATAGTCAATGAGGCGCCAGTGTGTCGAGCGAGGGCGCGTTCACGATGTCCTATTTCTCATGGGAAGACATACAATTGTGTTGGTAATCAGGTCGTGTTCGGCACAGGTCCGAAGGAGGAGGAGTTCATTGCTGTTACAATTTTCGACACCGTGCTTTCAAATGATGTCACCCCAAGAGTCGAAGTCCATACCCACTCTGGCATTGAAGTCCCCAAGGAGTATAAGCTTGTCTCCTTTGGGAGGCATTGTGCAGGTCCTCGTAGCAATTTTTCATGACGTCATATTCATTGGTCATGGTTGGTGAATAGACACTTACAATGGTTGCATGCTTGCTTTCATTCAGCAGGGCAACATAATGGTCAAAAGCCTGTCGTTTAATGCCTGTCATTGATTGATAATGAAGTGGGACAGTATCAGCCAATTAAGAGAGGTGTTAGGCAGGGATGTGTGATGTCTCCAGATCTTTTTTCCCTATACAGTGAAAATATTTTCAGAAATGTAGAGGATATAAATGGAATAAGCATTGGAGGACGAAACATCAATAACATTAGATATGCAGATGATACAGTATTAATTGCAGACAATGCGCAGGACCTGCAACAATTAGTAGATACGGTTGTTGTACACAGTGGGCAACTGGGGTTAGAATTAAATTGTAAAAATACTCAGGTTATGGTCGTCACTAGGAAGAAAGAAGTGCCACAATGTAATATACAAGTAAATGGAAATATTCTTCAACAAGTGAATCGGTACAATTATCTTGGAACAGTCATAACATCTGATGGGAGATGCCTTGAGGAGATTAGAACAAGAATCGCCATGGCGAAAGTAGCCTTGAGCAAGATGAAAAACATTCTGACCAATAAAAAGATTTCAATTGAAACAAGAAAAAGAGTGTTGAGGGGATACATAGAGCCTGTTCTTTTGTATGGATGTGAAACTTGGACAATGAGCAGTCAAGCTGAAAAGCATCTGATGGCTGCAGAAATGTGGTTTCTAAGGAAAATGCAAAGAATACCATGGACAGACAGAAAAACCAATGACCAAGTACTACAGGAGACAAATGAACATCGTAAACTGATTAGAGAAATTAGACGTAGACAGTCAAACATTTTTGGACATGTTATGAGAAGAAATGGATTGGAGAACTTAGTGACAACTGGCAAGATCGAAGGGAACAGACCAAGAGGAAGACCGAGAGGAAAATACCTGGATGGCTTGGCCACATGGCATGGACGAGACAGGAACACTGAGCTGATCCACGACACTGGTGATCGAGTGAAATGGCGAGTCATGACCGCCCACGCTTTCCGGCATGGTACATGATTGATTGATTGATTATTGCCTTCAAACATCAAGCTAGTTTGCCAACCACTTAATGGCAAATCTCACACCGGACTCGCGTCTTTCCTCACTCTTCCTTCCACCCAGAAGAGTGTATAGGCGGCACAGATTTGGCCTTCATCTGCAAGTCGTGTCTGCAATGTTGATGTTTTACCTCATAAACTCTCTCCCAACCAGTGCTTTTCATCTCTCAGGGCCCGACGCGCCGTCTCTGTCAAGTAGGGTGCGTTCATTCCATGTTCCGTTGGTTAAGGGGTTACGGTTTGCTTTTTTTGCTTTACCTGTTTTTACTCTATTTTTATGTCGACCGCAGTATAGGGAACCCACCAACCGCGGATATCTGGTTAGGTAATGATTGAGCAGAAAATGTTTAAGGAACGTTTTCTATCCCCTTCCTCGTGCTACGGAGGTGAGCAGTGCTTTCCTATTGAGAGCTGCTCAGTCGCTCAGGGGGCTTCCGAATCCACTGCTGCTCCGGCCGTTAGAGTAAGACCATATGGCCTGAGCTGCCTGTGTGCATGTCTGCGACTACGACTGCCAGCGTACCCACGTCTGCCGCTTTGCCGCTTGCCCATCGCACAGGGCCAGAAGGTGATAGATGCAGTTGAACAAAGAATGACTTGCGCGATGAATTGGATTACTGTGTGAAAGAGTTGCGCAATTCGTCGACCAAACTGTCTCGCCTGAGTCCATTTGAATCCAGTGGCAAGACAAGTCAAGACGACTGGAGACGAATACAGGTTCAGTGGATGACCAGGGCGCTCTACGTGCCTTGCCGTGCTCATTACGTTCCACAACGCTTTGCGGGTAAGCGCCGTCTTACCCGTTGAATCGTCAATGATTTCTTCCGTGCAGTCTGCCGATTCCTCTCTTCACCTACTGGGTAGGCATACCCTAGTTCACCGGTTTGTTTGAGGCTGAATCAGTTACCCAGGTCTGGGTTAGCCAGCGTGTCACAGCCGTTGTTGTCCGGGGGGGGGGGGGGGGAGTTTCCGCTGTCGCATGCTGACAGCTTCTAGGAGCCACAAGCGTGAGCTGGATGGCAGGCTTGGACCAGTGGGGGATGGGCCCTGAAAAGAGCATGACCCCCACCCCCCTTTCGGCAGATCAGCTTCAGAGGTTGCCCAGCTTGAGGCGGGCGGTGGCAGATCAGTGACATCTGTTGGTGTCTACCACCGACAGAGGCAACCCGTAGCGCCCCTACCTTTGCCAGATGACAAGGTCTGATAAACCGTAACTGCTGTCTTTAGCTTTGATATCAGAGATCATTTACGACCAGGAATCGAGTTATACCTCTCCATAGCACAAAGCTTGGGCTGATTTGTAGGGGTCATGCGTTGCCCATGCAGCATGATTCCCCTTTTCAGACTGCTTTATTTACTCCAGAGGAAGATAACACCAATACATTTGAATCAATACACGCTATATAAGCTACTAAATCAGCAAAGCATGGCTCTAGTTGCCAGTCTGTCGGGGCTTTAACCCTAGACCATTTGCCGACCAAGGCGTAAGTCTTGACGATTCAACGGGCAAGACGGCGTTTACCCGCAAAGCGTTATGGAACGTAACGATCACGGCAAGGCACGTAGAGCGCCCTGGTCATTCACTGAACCTGTATTTGTCTCCAGTCGTCTTGACTTGTCTTGCCACTGGATTCAAATTCCATTCTTATGGAATTTTTCAATAGAAATGTCGTGGGAAGTAAAGTCGGCCGGCATGATACAATAGCCAATCCAAGACATATACTAGGTCATTAACAATGAACAATAAATAATATATAGTGTAATTTATTCTAGATACGAGATAATGGACAGAATACAATAGATAAAAGACAATGGGTAATAGGCAATAAAAATGAACAATAGTCGTCAATACATAAGATATAATATATAGTAGAATATAGGCTACAAACAAAAGATGGTAGACAATACATCACAGATAACAGATAATGCACAAAAGACAGTATATAATAGAAAATAGACAACAGATAAAACGTAATAGATAATAGATATTGGCAATAGAAATAGGTAACAAACAATTATTTTAGACGATAGATAATGAAAGATAGATAATATATGATAAATAATAGACAAAAGACAGTAGATAATATACAATATACAGTCATCTGTAGCATCTCCTTTGCTCCACGTCGCTCGCCTTAAGTCTCGTCGAGAATCCTCTCGATCTGATGCCATGTCCCATGCCCCGTGCAACCTCATGCCCAAGGTGCCTGCAATGTTCTGTGGCCATATTCGTGCTGCTCGACTCCAACTTCGTCTTGCGGCAACCACAACTCCCATCACTGAGCTTTCCTGTGACATGCAATATGGCCAAAGGATTTCGATTTCGAGACATAATACTCTTAATGAGCCAGTTGTCTTCAATGTTCATATTTTGTAGTAGTTCAGTATTTTTATTATTTTCATATTATATATAATTTGTGCTCAAAAGCTAATATACAGTAGATAATACACAATAAACATCAATGAATTATAGACAGCACACTGTAGATTAATGACTACAGACAATAGATAATAAAGAAAAGGTCTATGAAAACACTGTATGCAAATCTACAGCTCGTGTGTTTCCGTTTGATCACGGGATCTAAAGTTGTGTATTTGCAGACAACAAAGTTACAACCTGTTAGAAAAGCACTCAAGAACTGACTCTATGTCTTTCATGTATGTAGGGAAGAGGCTGTTGACAATCTCATCGTCTGGCAGAGTGATGTTGACAGCGCTGAAGGCTGATCTGATGACCCTTGCAATGTCCAGCTGTCAATCAATCAGTATGTATAATGCATTATAATGCTCCTCCACTGTGGTAATAATAATTACAATACTATCATCAACATGAACACTGCAAACTGGCTTAGGTGTAAATTTCTAAATGTTTAACTAACTATCAAAGTAACTGACTAACGAACAGACAGACGGACAAACGATCGAACGAAGGACCAGACGGACGGACTAACGACCGAACGACAAGAGCCATGTAGCACTTGTCAACCGTGCAGCACGAGTTAAGTATGCTGCAGGCATCGAGTGAACGCTATAGACAAAAATACTCATGAAAAGCGTCAGTCGGGGCTAGATCGTGAAAGGAACACAACGGCTCGAAAGCAAGAGCTGGCAATTGCAAGTCATATTACGGCAATGCGAATATTGCCAGCAATATATAGATATTATGTTAGACTATTATTTTAATGAGCACAATAGATGACAAAATTGCATTTGTACCCAAGCAATCGACAAGATGAGTAATTATAGAATGTGAAACTGTTTGGTGTTCATGCAGTGCTTTCGACGTTCATGGTATTGTTAGTGGTTTCAAAATGAGGAGGAGGAGGTCAAAGGCCCATACGGTATGCAGGTAGTAACGACAATAACAAGCAAAGAACCCCTGGACAAAATAAAATAAATCACACTGGAGAACTCGAGTTGGTCGGAGGAGTGGATCTCCAGAAGTTAGATAGCAGATGAACAAAACTAAAGGGTGATCCTATGCCGTTCACTGTCGAAGGGACAGCCATCTGAGCTGTTTCCAGCACACACGTTCTCGCATGAGGCAAGATACTTCCAGAAATGCTAGCAAATAGCGATCCGCTAATCTGAAATTTACATATCATAGCACAACAACGTTGAATGCATTCCGAAAGTCAGCCACAGCTCACAGTGTCTCACCAAGCACCCAACTTAGTATCTGGGATGCGAGACCTGTCGTGTCTCATCGCAAAATTTGGTCGCGAAACTGGGTCCAATTTTAAAACAATTTCAAACTTTGCTATCAACCCAAAATGCGTTCGCTGTGTGTGATTTATTCTAACACGATGCCCAGACAAATCATAACCGTGACCTTCCGACGCCTGACATCAACTAACTCAATGCCTATCCACAGATCTCTTCTGCTAAAGAACTGTTCAGAGTCCCTATGTTAATCAACGCTTCTCTTCTTACTATATGTTCACAAATTATGATTGTGAACGCTCCTCTTCTCATTTTATGTCCACACATAATGTTTATCAACGCTTCTCTTCTCATTATATTCCCAAACATAATGTTTGTCACCGCTTCTCTTCATATTATGTACCCAAACATGATGTTTGTCAACGCTTCTCTTCTCATTATATGCCCAGAATTATTGTGTGTCAACGCTTCTCTTCTCATTATTTGCCTAGAATTATTGTGTGTCAACGCTTCTCTTCTCATTATATGCCCAGAATTATTGTGTGTCAACGGTTCTCTTCTCATTATTTGCCCAGAATTATTGTGTGTCAACGGTTCTCTTCTCATTATTTGCCTAGAATTATTGTGTGTCAACGCTTCTCTTCTCATTATTTGCCTAGAATTATTGTGTGTCAACGCTTCTCTTCTCATTATTTGCCTAGAATTATTGTGTGTCAACGCTTCTCTTCTCATTATTTGCCTAGAATTATTGTGTGTCAACGCTTCTCTTCTCATTATATGCCCAGAATTATTGTGTGTCAACGCTTCTCTTCTCATTATATGCCCAGAATTATTGTGTGTCAACGCTTCTCTTCTCATTATATGCCCAGAATTATTGTGTGTCAACGCTTCTCTTCTCATTATTTGCCTAGAATTATTGTGTGTCAACGCTTCTCTTCTCATTATTTGCCTAGAATTATTGTGTGTCAACGCTTCTCTTCTCATTATTTGCCTAGAATTATTGTGTGTCAACGCTTCTCTTCTCATTATTTGCCTAGAATTATTGTGTGTCAACGCTTCTCTTCTCATTATATGCCCAGAATTATTGTGTGTCAACGCTTCTCTTCTCATTATATGCCCAGAATTATTGTGTGTCAACGCTTCTCTTCTCATTATATGCCCAGAATTATTGTGTGTCAACGCTTCTCTTCTCATTATTTGCCTAGAATTATTGTGTGTCAACGCTTCTCTTCTCATTATATGCCCAGAATTATTGTGTGTCAACGGTTCTCTTCTCATTATTTGCCCAGAATTATTGTGTGTCAACGCTTCTCTTCTCATTATTTGCCTAGAATTATTGTGTGTCAACGCTTCTCTTCTCATTATATGCCCAGAATTATTGTGTGTCAACGGTTCTCTTCTCATTATATGCCCAGAATTATTGTGTGTCAACGGTTCTCTTCTCATTATATGCCCAGAATTATTGTGTGTCAACGGTTCTCTTCTCATTATATGCCCAGAATTATTGTGTGTCAACGGTTCTCTTCTCATTATTTGCCCAAACATGATGTTTGTCTCTTTCTTATAGTCCCGTTATAATATTCAACGTCAGTAACCATTTTAACGTATTGTTGTTATTCGCAACATTTGTCTCAAGTCTACATCTCTGTAGCTATGGGCTCTACTGAATTTCTTTCTTTTCATTCCCGTTCTATGATTTGCTGCCATACATTAAAACAGGTTTTACATGTAATTTCTGTATTTTCTTTCTGGCATTCAATGTCAGTAACTATTTTAATAAGCTACTTTCATTTTCTAAATAACAGCTTTTTTAAAAAAACCAATTACGCTCTAGATAAATATTATACAATGTGAACCGATTGTATAATTGCCCATGTGTATTTAACATTATCATGATGGATGGAGTAAGGCAAGCACGGAGGCAAGCAGGTAAGTAGCAAGCAAGTAGGTAGGCAGGAAGAACGAACGAACGAATGCACTTTATTTTTAAAGCTTAACAAATTAGGCACGCAGGCCCGTCTTACATTATGCCCTTCCAATCACTCATCTTTCCTTCATCAATAGTACATAGGAAAACAATTGTCAAATGAATTGTGTACACCTAAACAATGCATATTACCATGTTATTAGACACATCCACCACCCACCCACACATCTCCCATTCACCCACACATCCCCCACCCAACCACACACACATACCAGGCAACATATATTCCCCTACACATCCATCCATCCCCCACATCGCCACACCTACACATCCCCCACCCACACAGACAACTCCCACCCACTACACATTCCACCCACCCACCCACAGCCCAACCACACATACATTCTCCCACCCACAGCTTCCCCATCTACACACATCTACCCATCTACACACATCCTCCAATCCACACACATATCTTCCACCCATCCCATAACCCACCAACAATCACCCACGAAAATACCCTCCTCCTCCCACACATCCCCAACCACCCAGCCAAACACACATCCCCCAACCACACATCCCCACTCACACACACACGCCCCGCCAGCTCACACGTCCCGCACCTACCCACACACAAATCTTGCAACCACCCACACAATCTCAAATTTCCTCCATCCCACCGACACATCCTGAGCCCACCCACACATACATCTCCCCCATCTCCCAACATACACACACTCATATACCCACACATCCTATACCCACCCATACATCCTCCACCCACCCTTCCCCCCAATCAAACATCCCTTAACCACACATCCCTTAACCATACACCCCTACCCATACACACACATCCCCACACACACACACATCTCCCCACCCATACAGACATCCCTTACAGACATTCCCAACCACCAACACATCCCCCATTCACAAACACCCCTCCCAATCATACACACCCTAGCCACACACACATCCCCCACCCATACAATCATCCCCCTCACACATCACCCCACTCACGTACTTATCCCTCAACCACTCACACCCACACATTCCTTACCCACTTATCAACACAGACATCTCTCACCTACCAACCCACACTTACACGCCCCAATCACCAAGCCAAGCACACATCCCCCCACCTCCCCCAACCCGCCCACCCGCACATCCACACCCAACCAGAGTCCTACCCACCAACACACACATCCTTCATCCACACCCATCTCCCCTCCCACACAACAACTCGCCCATATACACATTCCCCTAAACACATCCCTCACAAACACATACATCTTCCACACATCTCATACCCACCTACACATTCCCCATCTAAAATAACCCTCACCACCCACACACACATCCTCCACCCACCCTCACACATACCCCTACCCACAGAGATATATCCGCCACGCACACATACATCCCCACATCCATCACCCACAGCCATCACACACCAGTCCCCCACACCCCAAAATACAAATTCACTCACACATCACTCACACCCACCCATCCACCTACACACTTTCCATCCATACAACCCACTACCAACCAACATCCACACACTTCCAACCGTCCACCCAAACATCCCACACATACACACATCCCTCACCCACAATCAAACATCACCTACATACATCTCCCCACCCGGTCGCACATCTCCCACCCACCACATATCCCCCACATCCTCCACCAACCCAAACACACACCAGGCACACATACATTCTCCCACCTACACATCTTCCACCGACACACCTCCCCTACCTACACACATACCCCCATCCACACATATATCACCCACTATCCCATAACCCACCAACAATCACCCAAGACAGGCAGGCAGGTAGGTAAGTAGGCAGGCAAGCATACAAACAGATTGCAGACTGCAAACTGGCAAGTTGGTAGTTACGGATCTTTGTCCCTCGGTCTATCCATCTGTCTTTCTGTTTGAAGAAGAAGAAGAAGAAGAAGAAGAAGAAGAAGAAGAAGAAGAAGAAGAAGAAGAAGAAGAAGAAGAAGAAGAAGAAGAAGAAGAAGGAAGAAGAAGAAGAAGAAGAAGAAGAAGAAGAATAAGAAGAAGAAGAAGAAGAAGTAGAAGAAGAAGAAGAAGAAGAAGAAGAAGATACCTGGTCACTTACCCTGGGATACAACATGGAGAATTGATTCAGCTTGATTTTAATGGTCTGTTTGTTAAAATCACGTTGCTTGTCTTTTGGCACCAAGATCTGGGGATATTGACGCAGATTTTGGAAATACCGGTACATTAACAGGATATACGCAATTACGCAATAAGATTACAGTGTACTCTATGTCCCATTCTAGCGGATTCTTTATGGTTGATTGATTGATTGATTGATTGATTGATTGATTGATTTAGGAACCGACATCACAGCATTCGGGACATTCCCATAAGCGCTCCGTCCCCATTCTCAGCAGCCAGCGAATAGTTCCAACACTAATAGTTCCAGTAGCAATCTGATTATGTGTCCCCTTCGCCTTTCCTCTGAGCACACCTCACACCTCGTTGCCTCATTCTTACCAGACTATCGTGATCCTTTTGCTCCTCCGAGGTGTACACGTGCTCCCACAAGGCCGCAACCACGTCTGTCCTGTCATGAATTATTACTCCACCAAGTTTTGCCGAGCCAGCCAATCTGTCCGCCTGTTCATTCCCCAGCACACCGGCATGCCCAGGAGAAAATATCCAGGTGATGCTTGCTACCCGTGACCTCCGAAGCGAAGTAAGCCACTCTGCACGAAGCTTGCCTGTTCTCACCCTCCTCAGCATGCTTTCTGAGTCAGTTACAATCACAGTGTATGTATCGTGTTCTCTATCCAGCGGAAAGCTGCACTGACCGCCTCCACCTCCATTCTTAAGCTAGATGTTGTGTCATCATACGCCAGGCTCTCCTGAACCAAACGCCGACCATTAGCTTTAGCCAAGAACCCCAGGCACTTCTCCTAACTCTCAACAACGACCCATCCGTGTAGATAATCACATCACCCGGGCGAGAATTATCCTGAATTAGTTGCTGAATTTCCACTTCCGTGGCCCCTGCTGGCCATTCCCTGCACTCCCAGTTTCTTTATGGTACACATAGAAGAATAAAGAGCCTCGAATACATCGTGCCTGTTTACATGCCGCCGTTATGTGGAAGTTATATTATTCATCACAGGGACCAGACAACAAGCAGAATCATTCCACTCCACCATGAACCAAGCCCACAACAACACCTCTTTGTCAAAAGACCACAAACACAATGGCACCTTATCGTTCCTACACATCCTGATCCAACGTGGAGACGATGGTACCATCTAATGAGCAGTGTAGCGAAAAAAAATATGGACGGGTCAATACATGAATTTAAATAACTTTGCACTTATACAAAATAAAGGTATGGACTCAGTAATATAGAGCCAGAATGACTCTCCGATGACCCATTAACAGAAGAATTGGACAACCTTAACGATACTCTACAATCTAATTGATATCTAACACACTTCATAAAGCGTTACTGCCAGCCACCCCCACATAATGATCGGTTCCCAAACTTCAAATATTTCTTCAGCTTACCTTTCGAGGGGATGACGCAATGACATGAATAACAGATCGACTTAAAACAGCAGTAATCCAAACATTCCTTGCCGCAGAACCAATTATCAGATATTCTGCTTCTTCTTTCGTTCGCTTGAAATATATCTATAACTGCAATGTTGTCTCTTGTATGAATCTAACAGTCTTCTTAGTTCACTCAGCTGTCCATAGAGATTATCTTCCACTGTTGTCTCTCTAGGCCAGAAGGTTCGCCTGGATATGTTGTAGTTTAGGCAGTCCTGGAGTATGTGCTCTGCTGTCTGCCACGCCAAACCACATGTGCACATGGCTGAGTAACCAATCTTGATATGATACCTACTCCATTTGTAAAAGAATCATTGCCTCCGTAAACCAAATCAAATTGCATTTATCAATTACAGTATGAGTGCCAAGAGACTTACGTAGATAGAATGGAAAGACAGCAAATCGAGTGGCCGACATTATACCAGTGTGGGTGGAAAAGAAAATTAATCAGTCTTCAGGATTTCCCTGTAAGTCTATAAAACGCTGCAATCGTCGATCTCTCATAATCTACCTAAATACGACCATGCGACAATAGCGTGAGCAAAGATTATGTGTTTTGTATACTGTATTCGACAAAACATCAACGATTGCTCAAATACAATAAAGCGTTAGTGTCAAAGACTCAATTATATAGGAATGAAGACCACCCTGAAAGAGTGGTCTACCTCAAGTAGAATACAGGTAACCCAGTGCCCCTACATGAGGGCAGGGTAGGTGTAGGGAATAAATAAGAAGAGGAACTATTAAATAGTTCTCTCATGGGACACGGAGGTGTCAACCAGAGAGTAAGCACTCTGGTCACGGCATGATCACGCCAACGTGATAGACACGGAGAACTCAACGAAACTCAAGAGAGGCCACTACTCTAGCGTGCTGAATGATGCCGCACGCAAAAGCCGTAGTGCGCCCCAAGTCCTTCCGCGTACTGTGTAAACAGCACGGGAGGAAAGATCAGACGGGACCCAGACTTCGTAGTAAACGCATCGCTTAGCGTCGATGCTTATTTCGTTAGCCGAGTAGATAGATTAGCAATAGGGTTAGGAAACGACTAGTGATAGGCAATTCTGTGCATTTATTCTTGTGTGATTTGTTAGCGACTGTTTGTTGTACATTGATGTGATGCAAAGAGCCAGTGGCAATAAAATGTGTAAACAATTCCTCTCGTACGACTAACTCTTTTTGTGTGGTGCGAGAGAAGTTATCCCGGAATGCCTGAGACATCGGTTGATGACAGGCTAGCAATTAAGCCTAAGCAGCCGAGTGTGTGCAGAAATAGCGTTGTAAATTTGAATTTAGAATAGGGATAACAGACGCGCCACACTCGAATAATACCTGTGACCAAGTGTTTTAATTGTTTTAGCTTAAGTATTATTCATTTATTCCTTCATGTGATATATAACTCTGCAATATGCACCTGACGAGATTCAGCGGAATATGAGGGCAATAAATCGAACAATAGTTTGTTTGTGTCTTAGGTGAATACATTCCAAACCCAAGCGTTAATAATTATACTATCCTCTGGTTTTCTCATTGTGTGACCTATTCAGCGCCGGCGTCTTTTCTATAATTCTTGGTTCCTCAGTATTTGTCTAGTTCTCTCCATGATCTCCACATTAGTGATTTTATCATGCTATTTATACCCTCTATTTTGCACAGAGTCAAAGTAGTGAAGTTCTGTAGCTTATTTATAATAATTTACTTGATTCTCCATTTTCTGAACCCATATCCATATGTTCTGAGCCATCTACATCCGATCGGTGACTTGGTAAATATCTATTCCTACGTATCTACTGCGTACTGGAACTATTAGTGTTGAACCTCTTCGCTGGCTGCTGAGGATGGAGACGGAGCGCTTATGGGAATGTCCCGAATGCTGTGATGTCGGTTCCTAGATCAATAAATCAATCAATATATTCCTACGTTACTTTCCAGAACATTGTACTTATCTGACGTCAGCTCTGAGCCATGTGTGTTGGCTAAACAAAACAGAATTATCGCCAATAGGGAGATTTGAACTAAACAGTTACCGCGTGTCACCACAAATAAGGTAGACAAATGAAACTAAAAGAACCGTTCACTCACTTAGTGGTCTATTGATCATATAGCAGTAGCCCCGCATCTGCATAGATATCGGCACATAATGAGTGACGTAACTAAAACAACCCGAGCCGACTTTACGCAGATAACATTTCCTGGTAATTGCTTTAGGCTTGTAATCGAGACAATTAAAACATATCCTCACCTTGAGGGAGATTTGATCACTTAACCACTACGCCGACAGCCAAGCGGGATAACCTGTGCCACTTTATTTTTAAAAATTATTATTAAGCAAGCCACACATATACATTGCCACCTTGCCGTCTTGACAGACGATAGTTTGTTACATTGTGCTTCAAAAAGGCTTAATAACTTGTACCCATGGCGGTGACGAATGTGACTGTTCAGATCAATTCGCGCTGTAAATGTTCGTCCGCAGTGGATGCATTTGAACACGTGGTCATTTTCACCATCATGCACCATCTTACGTCTCACACGTTCAGTGTGTGACTTATTTTCAATAAATGTACCCTTTGTCTTTATTCCATTTCTGATATTTGCCATCCATGTAACACGTTCAGCGTCGTCTTGCTCCCAATGTGCATTAACAATGCATGTATCAATCATGTTCCGCTTACACACATCTTTGTATCGTAGTAGAGGCCGACCCTGAGGTCTCTTACCCACCTGTAATTCACCAAAAAAAGATGACCTTCGGTTTTCTACAAACATCCACCCCACTAACGTGTCCTATCCATCTAAGTCTACGAAGACTGAGCATGGAAAATACTGTCACACAACCTGATCTTTCCAATGCTTCAGTATTTGTGATCCTGTCTTGCCACATAATGCCAAGTATTCTTCGCAGACAATGCATATGAAAACTGTTTAAACGCTTCTCCAGTTCGGCGTCGTCAATAAACATTGATGGTACCCCATGTGCACCTTGTGACATAATCTGTGTCTTCTTTTTGCTAATTGTTAAACCAAATTCAGAACAAGCATTGGAGAATGCAGATAGTAGACATTGTAATTGTTCCTCAGGGTGAGTCGTAATTGCAGCATCATCTGCAAAAAGCAACTCTCTTATCTGTACCCTCCTAATTTTGGTCTTGGCCTTCAATCTCTCAGCATTGTATAGGCCGCCATCTGTGCGTGAGTGAATATATATAACACCATTCTGATCACGAAAGGCATATTTTAGTAGAAGTGAAAAGTATATTCCAAAGAGGGTTGGAGCTAGTACACAACATTGCTTAACTCCACTCTTGATTTCAAACTCTTCTGAAGTTGAATCATCAAACTTGATTATAACCTTCATGCCTCTGTGGAACGATTCCACAATGGACAGAAGAGTTGGTGGGCAGCCAATCTTCTTTAGTGCCTTGAACAGACACCCTCATGACTGACTAAATCAAATGCCTATGTGATGTCGATGAAGACAGTAAACAGTGGATGATTCTGTTCACGGCATTTTTCTTGCATTTGTCGCAATGAGAATATCATATCAATGGCAGACCGGTTCTGTCGGAAGCCACACTGTGATTCGGGGTAGACTTGATCTCCCAGGACTTGAAGTCTGCGCAGAACAATTCTGGCAAATACTTTCCCAACAATACACAGAAGTGAGATACCCCTATAGTTGTCACAGTTGCTCCGATTGCCCTTGTTCTTGCATAATGTTATGATGCTTGAGGCTTCGAAATCCTGTTGGACTTGTCCTTCTCGACAGCATAGCTCTATTAGCTGGTTGATCTGTATAGTGAGTGTGTCTTGCCCACTCCTGATAACCTCTGTTGGAATCCCATCCTTAGCTGGAGCCTTGCCAGATGCAAGTTCATTTATAGCACACTTAACATCTGTTATGGTGGGAAGCGTATCCAGGTGGTCAAAAGTTTGTACGGCCTCAATGGCGTTCAGTGCATCATCCGCTAATTTAGTTTCTTTTCAGTAAATCTCCATATAGTGCTCTACCCATCTATCCATCTGCTTTTTCCTTATCAGTGATGATTTCTCAAGTCAAGGTTTTCAGTGGGACACTTCTGTTGATCATTGGACCACAGGCTGTCTTTATCCCTTCATACATGCTTCTGATGTTTCCCTTATCACTTGATATTTGAATGGACTCGCATACCCTGATCCAATAGTCATTTGTACACTGCCCGGCAGCCTTTTGCACATCCTTCTTAGCTTGCTTCAGCTCACTGGGAGTTTTACGCGTTGTTCTTTCCTTGTTTCTTTAGAGAGCTTTCTTCTTTTTTTATCAATTAAGGGCTGCAGTGCCTGGCTGTTTGCCGCAAACAGTCCTGCCTCTTATGATCCACAGTGACGCAAACCTCTACCGTCGTTGTATAAAGAGGTTCCTTAAGTTTACGTCGCTTTTCACTGTTCAACACACAAAGTAGTCGATTGTTAAAGTTTGCTGAAGCTATAATAATCAACCTTCGTAAGCCGTCCTTGTGCAAACAGAAAGACATGTTAGTCAGTTTAAAATTACCGTGGTAGACAATCGACATTAGTGTGCGAACATGTGTATATTTCAGTTTGAAGGATTTATCTAGTTAATTCACTTTACGTTGTGTGATTTCTGCAGTATGTACCTGACGAGATGCAGCGAAATATGCCAGGCAATAAATCGTGCAATCTATTGTTTGTGTCTTCGTTATTCAAATTCATCACGGGAAAACATTGTTTTAAATATATCTTGTTTACAACTACAAACAGCATGGGTGTCGACCATTACAACAATTTCTTACTCTGGCTAACTCGATTTCCAGATTTACCACGTCCCTGGCGTCCCGCTCGGCCACTTCCCTACTGGCATTTAGCTCAATAGCGGTCTCGGCCAGAAATTTCTCGTGTGCCATGATACGTGGATCATTTCTTGGTTGCATGAAGTCCGTCTGATCCAAACTTAATGATGGTTGCTTGAGCTGAAAGAGATTACACATTCATAGACTTAGAATAAATTAGTTCACTAAAGTACTGAAGTGTGTGAGACATGGCATCTTAGTGGACGAAACAATATCCTAACTACACCTCCTTGTGACAGTTAGCTCTCTAAAGTACTGAAGTGTGTGAGACATGGCATTTTAGTGGATGAAGCATTATCTTAACAACACCTCCTTGTGACAGTTAGTTCACTAAAGTACTGAAGTGTGTGAGACATGGCATTTTAGTGGATGAAGCATTATCTTAACTACACCTCCTTGTGACAGTTAGTTCACTAAAGTACTGAAGTGTGTGAGACATGGCATTTTAGTGGATGAAGCATTATCTTAACTACACCTCCTTGTGACAGTTAGTTCACTAAAGTACTGAAATGTGTGAGACATGGCATTTTAGTGGACGAAAGAATATCCTAACTACACCTCATTGTGACAGTTAGCTCTCTAAAGTACTGAAGTGTGTGAGACATGACATCTTAGCAGATGAAGAAATATCTCAACTACACCTCCTTATGACAATGTCCACAGTGACTAGCACGCTAGCCAGCGTGATTGCCTGTCTGACTGCCTGTCTGACTGCCTGTCTGACTGCCTGTGTGTCTGTCTGCCTGTCTGACTGCCTGTTCGTCTGCTGCAGGTCATGTTCCAATACCCTCCGCTGCGACGTTTTGTTAAATAGACATTGTCTCCCAGGACTGTCCAGTCTAGGATGGATACCAAGAAATGTACATGGAAATAAAGGCGGCTAGCGTGACATTGATCGTATCACTCCACGAAGCTCGTGTGATCTTGAACAATAAGATATTGATCGTATCACTCCACGAAGCTCGTGTGATCTTGAACAATAAGATATTGATCGTACCACTCCACGAAGCTCGTGTGATCTTGAACAATCAGATATTGATCGTATCACTCCACGAAGCTCGTGTGATCTTGAACAATAAGATATTGATCGTATCACTCCACGAAGCTCGGGTGATCTTTAACAATAAGGTATTGATCGTATCACTCCACGAAGCTCGGGTGATCTTGAACAATAAGATATTGATCGTATCACTCCACGAAGCTCGTGTGATCTTGAACAATAAGATATTGATCGTATCACTCCACGAAGCTCGTATGATTTTGAACAATAAGATATTGATCGTATCACTTCTCGAAGCTCGGATGATTTTGAACAATAAGATATTGATCGTATCACTCCGCGAAGCTCGGGTGAACCTGAACAATAAGATATTGATCGTATAACTTCACGAAGCTCGGATGATCCTGATCAATAAGATATTGATCGTATCACTCCACAGAGCTTGAGTGATCTTGAACAATAAGATATTTATCTTTTTACTCCACGAAGCTTGGATGATCTTGAACAATAAGATATTGATCGGGGTTTGGCTGCGATGCGGGTGATGGCGGCAGCAAACTGTGAGCAGCGCCATCTATGTCTTCTGTACGAGGGGCTGGTTATGTCTGTTTTGGAGTATGCAATGGCAATCCTGACTCTCATCCATAAGCAGATAGAAAGGATGGAAAGGATACAGAATGAAGCTATGCGCATTATTCTTGGATGTACAAGAGATACAGTATGCAGGGCGAAGCGCTACCTTCTTGGTTTGCCAACCATTGAAGAGAGAATACAAGTTTTCAGGGCACGCGCCTACCTCAGAGTTAACGCAAACGCACAACATCCACTGCATAGTGAAATTATGAAGGTGAAGGGCAGCAGGTTAAAAAGAGGACGGTCGTGGATGGGTCAAGCCGAAGACATTCCTAAACAGGTGTGTTCACTTGAGGACTTGAACCTGGCGAGGAGTGGGCGCAAGTGCCAACATATTTCTGCACATCCTTTTCAGTTTGCATCCAACTAGATAGAAAATGCAGACAAGAAAATCCGGCTGCTGTGGAGGCTGAAGTACAAGCGTTGATTTCCGAGAATTCGCTAGACGGTGATGCGGTCATCTACACATATGGGTCGGTCGTCCGACATATGAGAAGCTCATGGGCCTTTACAGCTCGGGCCGGAGGGAGAATAGTGAAGGAGGACTCTGGTGCTTTCACTGAAACCACAAGTAGCCTGACCATGGAATTCATGGCAGTTTGAGTAGTATGGGATGTTGTAATGGCTTATCATTTGGGGGCCATTGAAGGGGGCCGGAAGTAGTATTTCCCTATATGAATGTTATACCTCCCACACTGGCCCCCCGTGAAAATGGCCCGCAATTGACCCAGATATTTGAATTTGGCGGTTATTTGTCTTGGATGACTACTTCCGGTTGTCACTTCCGGTTCCTGGGCACACGGGCGGGCGGCGGGGCGGCGGCGGTGGCGGCCACGGTGGCGGCGGCGACACGAATCGATCCGACGCGATCCGGCCCGATCGGGTTTGCACCTCGGTCCGACGCCTCATCCGACCGGTCGGGTGTGGGGGCACCGCGGCGGTGGTCACGTGGTGTGATCGAACCCCAGTCAACCCCCTTCGATGAAGAGATAGAAGTCAATATGACAGAGAATGATTTAGTCCATCTCTCGAGTTACCCCGAGTTTTTTTTTTTTTTTTTTTTTTTTTGTAAATTAATGTTTTTTTATTTCATAAAAACTTCTGTCATTGACAGAATGAACTAGCTAGACATAAAGGCCTTTCTAGATAAAATTACGCAATCAACACCCAAGCTTGTTCATAAAAAACAAACCACGGTCCATTTCCAAAGAAAACCCTGTACACGATGAATCTCGTCATCAACATTGCAAGGTATGAGCTAGCATTGCTCTTCTCAACGGATGAATCTTCTCTATCAGTGGGTTGTTCAAGACTTGCTGCTTAGGGGCCTGAAACTCTATCTCTGTTTGCTGTGAATTCTTAAATTCTTCTTTCTCGAGTTCTCTTTCCTCGTCTCTGGTTTGTATATTCCAAGCCATTTGATCAACCAGGTCACGCTGATGCTTGAGTCCCTTTTGCAAACGTGTAGCAGATTCTTTGGCCTCACATCTTCGATTCTCTTCGATCAGATAAAGAAGTTGTTCTCGTTCCCTGGCAGCCTCTACTTGACGACGTTCATTCTCTTGTAATCTCTCCTGAAGCTGCTTAGCCCGACCTTCCATCACATCATTCATGAGAAGTTTGCGAGCCATTTTGTCCTTTCTCCATTGCTCCATGCGTTTTTCCCAAGCTGCATCTACCTCCTGTTGAATAATTTTGTCCAGCTCCTTCTCTCTAGCATTTTCATCCTCCATTAACTTTCTCAGGAACTCACGGTACCGTCTGTCCTCTTCCTGAAGTTCTCGCTTGCGCTGCAAGGCTTCCACATTTTCATGATGAGACTCGTGCAGAAGCTGCTCCAACATTTTCATGTCAAAGGCTAGTTGCTCCTGCTCTTCCTTGGCTTTCTTTCTAGCCTTGGCAGCCAGTGTCCGATCCAACATGTCTCGTGTCTCGTTCTGCTGTTGAATCTTTTCCTTCTGCTTCATTTCATCCTCCAGCTTCCACAGTGCCTTCTGCTCTTTCATCAGCTGAGCTTCTTCCTCCTTCAGTTTTCGTTCTTTTTCTTTCTTAGCCTCTAAAGCTGCTATCTGCTTCCTCTGAATTTCAAGCACATCTCGATTTCTCTCATGGAGTTCTTTGGCCTCTCTTTCTTTTCTGGCTTCTGTTTCCAGCATGTCCTGTTCCCACAACCTGGAATACATGTCATCATAGGCTTGCTTTTCCAAAGCAGCCTATTCCTTTTGCTGAAGCTGGTCGAGACGATAAAGGCAGATCTGGTCAAAGTGCTTCTTGCTTAGTGCCGACCTCAGCTCTTCACATTGATTTCTGAACTGCTGGTCATATTTCTGTTGCACAAAAACAAGTCTCTCTGATTCTCGCTTGTCCTTCAGAAACTTTGCCCTCTCCCTCATCTTTGCTTGCCTCTCCAACACTGTCTCTTTCTGATCTTCAATTTCTTTCATGTAACAAGCTACCTCATTGGCCAACATGTCCTGCAATTTTTCTCGTCTGCACTCCAATGTACATTCATTAGCATCCATAAGTGTTTTCACACGGCTTTTCACATTTGTTATTAGAATACGCCTTTCCCCGCTGGACTCAAAATCTGTTCGGAGGTCTCGCAATTTCTGCTCCTGGACTTGAACTGCCATATCATGCAGCCGCTCGTCAACATCTCTGTTTTTCCTGATTAACCAGTCTACAGGTTGTTTCAACGGGTTTTTTCCTCTATCACTGCACTCAGTACGCGCTCCGTCCCCTCGTTCAACAGCCAGAGGTCAAGTAATGGCCGTCTTAATAAACTTTTGCACGCTTCAGCAGAAGTCCCGACCCCATGTATATCCTTTACGCGTTTGGTGAAAATCTGCTTTAGGAATATTCTAACCACCCAATCAATTTTATTAAAAATTAAACCCAAACACTTAATTAAACCCTCTAAATTTTGTATGTATATTGGCTCATATTAATTTCAATATAAAAATCTAATCCCCGTTTAAAATAAGCCATAAGTTCCCGAGATATACATTAAATTATGTAATATTATTAAACAAATAACGTCCCCTTTTACAAACATAAATAGAATTAACCAAGGGAGATTAATCGTGGTCCCTTGGCTCAAACCAGAATTGTTCCCCTTGAATGCCCGGTTACCTGCGCGCACAAGCAACAAGTGACGCTTCACCGAACACACCCCAGCGAGAAAAATACAAGGGCTGACCAGCGACCGCGAGATTAAACGATACCACTGAAGCGGGCTGACAACAGAGCTGGCCAGCTCGAGTTGATCTTACCTGAGATAAACACATCCATTGAGGCGTTCTGGGTGACCGCTAACATAATTAACACAGTGACACAGCCCAGGCTGTGAAGGGAGTTTTTGGGTAGGAAAAAAATAGCGAGCTGTAGGCAAATATGCAGTGGTCCTGCATACAAGATTTCAACCCAAATATGTTTTTCTATTTTGCTGTAAATCTCTCTCTCTCTCTCTCTCTCTCTCTCTCTCTCTCTCTCTCTCTCTCTCTCTCTCTCTCTCTCTCTCTCTCTCTCTCTCTCTTCTCTCATTCTCTCTGTCTCGCTCCCTCTTTCCCCCCAACTCTCTATCTCGCCTCTCTCTCTCATGAAATAATACTGAATACGTGTGTGCGTGCGTGGGTGTACTGTCGAGTATGTGTGCGTGCGCGCGCGCGGGTGTGCTATCAATTACAGGACATCACAGTCAGTCCCAATATTCGGTGGAGTAGTGTGCTGCTGTCTTATTGAACGAACGGTAGTCATGGCACGTGCGTATGCGTACGGGTATGTACATGCGCGTGTGTGTGTGCTATCAATTACAGGACGTCGCATGCAGCCCCAACATTGATTGGCTGGTCGTGTGCCACCATGATTTACCGTGTCACTTCACGACCAAAGCGTGGGTGTACTGTCGTGTGAGCGTGTGTGTGTGTGTGAGTTATCAAGTACAGGACGTCGCAGTCAACCTCAACACTCGTGCTTCCTGGACAAGCTTGCGATAGTCAATTTGTACGAACGACAACCGTGTCATGTCACGACCAAAGCGTGGGTGTACTGTCGTGTGAGCGTGCGTGTGTGTGTGTATGCGTGTGTGTGTGTGTGCTATCATTTACAGGACGTCACAGTCAACCTCAACATTCGATCTTCCTGGGCAAGCTTGCAATAGTCATTCTGTACGAACGACAACCGTGTCAGGTGCACGTGTGTGTGTGTGTGTGTGTGTGTGTGTGTGTGTGTGTGTATGTGTGTGTGTGCGTGTGTGCGTACGCGTGCGCTATCAATTACAGGACATCACAGTCAACCTCAAAATTCTTTGGAGTTTAGTGTGAGCTAAGCAAACTTGCATTTATCATTATATACGAACGACAGTCATGTCATGTGCGCTAGCGCGCGCGTGTGTGTGCTATCAATTATAGGACGTCGCATTCAGACCCAGCATTCGGTGTGTTTGCTGGGTAAGATTGCTGCTGTCTTATTGAACGACCAAAAGCTATGCCTTATACTATAGCTGTGAGCGTGTGTATGTGTGTGGGTGTGCGTGCGTGTGTGCTATCAATCACAGGACGGCGCAGTCAACCCCAACATTCTATGGAGTGGTGTGCTTGCTGGGTAAGATTGCTGCTGTCTTATTGAACGAACGGTAGTCATGTCACATGCGTAGGCGTGCGTGTATGTACAGGCGTGTGTGTGCGCTATCAATTACAGGACGTCGCAGGCAACCCCAACATTGATTGGTTGGTCGTGTGCCACCATGCTTTACCGTGTCATCGCATGACCAAAGCTAGGTCTTGTACTATACCTGTGTGTCTATCTTTTACATAGCACAGCTGTAAGGCAAGCCATTTACAGGACGTTGCACTCAGCCCTAACATTGATTGGTTGGTCGTGTGCTATCATGATTCGCCGTGTCACCTCACGACCAAAACTATACCTTGTACTATAGTTGTGTCTGGCTATTACATAATGCAGTCAAGTTGTAACGCATTGCATTTACAGGACGTTGCAATCAGTCCCAGCATTCATCCTTCTTGGACAAGCTTGCCGTTGTCTTTCTGAACGACCGACAACCATGATCTTCTGCGGTCTCTGTCAGCAGGATTACCATCATCAGCATCAGCCAGCACCACCAACAAAATCATTATCATCATCATTATCAACAGCAGCATCGTCATCAGCTGAAGGTGACCGATCGGGTGACTCACCACACGGCTATGTCGGCGGAGTGAACGTACGTGAACGTGTTCAGACATGTCTTTAGGGAAAACTGGAAGATAACTCAGAGCGTACTGACAGTATAACGATACAGCTGATCAAATATGACGATGCTTCCGGTCATATGTCTAAGGTATACAATCGAAACACGTGACTAAAAACCGATTAAAGATGGCGTCGCACTCGATCACATGTGTAAGTGTACATCCGCGTGACTAAAACCGTTCAAAAATGGCGCTGTACCTGGTCTCGTGTCTTATGGGATACATCCTAAACACGTGACTAATGGTCAAAGACGGAGTCGCATCCGGTCACATGACCAGAGAATATACTGCTGAGTCAGGAGTCTTCACCAGCAGATATCGTGTATATAACACCCACCATTCGCCGTCTAGATGTCCCGGTCTCAGTGAACATCGTTCAGGTCACAATGTGCCAAGTCTCTAATGGTAAGATGGGGTTTTTGATAAGTCTTTCACATTTTCGGTGTGGTTCTCCAAGTAGGCATACAGTTAACCTAACAATACTAGTATAATAAAGAGATATATGATGCTAATCACATATAACTGTAGTATGTGCTCTGCTGGCTGCGACACCAATCAACACATGCACATGGCTGATCCAGCAACCCTGCATACAGAAAGTAGTGTCCTTAGGACCGGCAATGTCCCACAAGGAGCGCCTCGACCACTGATTTTTGCATTTGCCAATAGCAACTAATGATACAACCGAGACACGCGTGTAATGACCCAGTAGGTCAAAAACAGTGGTAATGGAAGAAACCATCGTGGAAACTAACACACAAATACCCCAGAGGGGGAAAGAAATTCGTTCTGGTGCATGTGTGGTCGGCGAGTGCCACGACTAGAGATTGTCTGCTTCTGTCAACTGGTCGCTATATACACAGTCATTGGCGTATCACTATTCAATCTGTCTTGGCACAGCGTCGACACAGTCGAGGGCAAGTTGTGGATAGCTCTTCTAAGCAGCTGTCTGGGTTACATGCTACCAAACCCTAAAATATGAGCTTCTACCTGACATTACCGAGTAATGCGTCGCCGAACATGTTTCCCAAGAACACACCGGGTCACTATTTCGTCAAGTTACCGCAGACTATTGAGGTGAGTCAACATTTCGATGTGGGTCTGGCCGAAATTCAGTTCCCCAACTACTACTGCAATGTGCTAGAGAATGAAGTATGGTTAAGATACATACCACCAAACGGTAGAGTGATAAGAAAGGCGTGTCCCCCGGGCCTGTACAGTTCACCAGACGCGTTTATAACTGCCCTGAATCGCCTAATGAAAGATCGGAAGGTGGACGAGCAGCTCTGTGTTCTATTCCATTTCGACAATACATCAAAGAAAGTCATCGTGAATATACTCGAACCCGGGGCCACTATTACATTTAGTGAGAAGTTGCAAGAGATACTAGATACAATTGAAGGTGAAGGGGCGATAGACCGGAATTCCGACCTACAAAATATCTACGTATACTGCGATCTCATTGCGGCGAGACCAGTCGGAGACGTCCTGGTCCCACTACTAAGGACGGTTCCTATCATGAATCAGCACTCGACCTCAGTGTTTCGCGCCTACGACAATCCTCATTACATACCGCTGAGTCGTTACTCCTTCGACACGGTGGAAATACTGCTAACCACTGATACGGGTACAAAGGTCGCATTCACTACAGCGACTTCAGTGCTGACGTTAAATTTTCGAGTTCGGAAGAGATCAGACCTAGAATAACGGTAAAATACGGGGCGCTACGGACTGTCCGAAGACACGATGTTCCCGACACTCAGATGATTGATGCCTCTGTTATCTACAAAACTCAGATATCAGCCCACCAAGCAGGGGACCAGTTTTATGACTACAGGCTAAGTGACATGTAAATACCAGGCTACCAGCTGAAATAAAAACCAACCTACCCAGACAAGGGTGTGAAGAAATCCAGATACAACATACATTGTGTATAGCTCTGTATGTGAAAATAAAAGGTTGTAATGATACTATGTATACCACCTCATTTCACATCAGCCATTTCGTATAATGACATTATGCGATTTTATTCATTATATACTTTTCATATGTTTGACTGAGATGTTTATAGGTTTGGTTTGTACTTTAGTTAATCTTTTTACATTTGGTTAACACATTTTCTTACTTCGTCAATCTTTTTGCCATTTTGTTAACAAAGTTTCCTACTTTTCATAAGTTTGGGTGAAAGTTGACCAAAGTTTTCATGCTTGGTTAACAAATGTTCCTACTTTTCATGTGTTTGACTGAGATGTTTATAAGTTTGGTTTGACATTTGGCTAACTTTTTCACCTTTGGTTATCAAATGTTTCTACTTTTCTTAAGTTTGACTGAGATTTTTATAAGTTTGGTTTGAAATTTGGCTAACCTTTTCACATTTGGTTAACACATTTTCTTACTTGGCCAAGCTTTTTGCCCTTTTGTTAACACAATTTTTCTACTTTTCATAAGTTTGGGTGAAATGTGGTCAAAATTGTCACCTCTGGACAACAAAATTTCCCACTTTTCATAAGCTTGGGTGACAGTTGGCCAAACTTTTCACGTCTGGTTGACAAATTTTCCTACTTTTCATATGTTTGACTGAGATTTTTTATAAGTTTGGTTTGAAATTCGGCTAACCTTTCCACATTTGGTTAACAAATTTTCCTACTTTTCATAAGCTTGGGTGAGTTTTTTATAAGTCTGGTTGAAATGTAGCCAACATTTTTCCCCTTTTGGCTAACAAATTTTCTTACTTGACCACGATTTTTGCCGTTCATTCTCTCATCACATGACAACTATATACACCGTAAACACTGGAAAAAAAATTCAACAACCAAGACGTAATTATAATATAGACCTGTTTATTTTACAGTATTTCAGTACATTTTTACAGTATTTCAGTACATTTTTCAAGAATAAAATCGCATAATGTCATTATACGAAATGGCTGATGTGAAATGAGGTGGTATACATAGTATCATCACAACCTTTTATTTTCACATACAGAGCTATACACAATGTATGTTGTATCTGGATTTCTTCACACCCTTGTCTGGGTAGGTTGGTTTTTTTCCAGCTGGTAGCCTGGTATGTACATGTCACTTAGCCTGTAGTCATAAAATTGGTCTTCTGCTTGGTGGGCTGATATCTGAGTCTTGTAGATAACCGAGGCATCAATCATCTGAGTGTCGGGCACATCATGTCTTCGGACAGTCTGTGGTTTCGACGCAGCGCCCCGTATTTTACCGTTATTCTAGGTCTGATCTCTTCCGAACTCGAAAATGTAACGTCAGCACTGAAGTCCCTGTAGTGAATGCGACCTTTGTACCCGTATCAGTGGTTAGAAGTATTTCCACCGTGTTCGAAGGAGTAACGACTCAGCGGTATGCTAATGAGGATTGTCGTAGGCGCGAAACACTGAGGTCGAGTTCTGATTCATGATAGGAACCGTCCTTAGTAGTGGACCAGGACGTCTCCGACTGGTCTCGCCGCAATGAGATCGCAGTATACGTAGATATTTTGTATGTCGGAATTCCGGTCTATCGCCCCTTCACCTTCAATTGTATCTAGTATCTCTTGCAACTTCTCACTAAATGTAATAGTGGCCCCGGGTTCGAGTATATTCACGATGACTTTCTTTGATGTATTGTCGAAATGGAATAGAACACAGAGCTGCTCGTCCACCTTCCGATCTTTCATTAGGCGATTCAGGGCAGTTATAAACGCGTCTGGTGAACTGTACAGGCCCGGGGGACACGCCTTTCTTATCACTCTACCGTTTGGTGGTATGTATCTTAACCATACTTCATTCTCTAGCACATTGCAGTAGTAGTTGGGGAACTGAATTTCGGCCAGATCCACTTCGAAATGTTGACTCACCTCAATAGTCAGCGTAAACTTGACGAATTAGGGACCCGGTGTGTTTTTGGGAAACATGTTCGGCGACGCATTACTCGGTAATATCAGGTAGAAGCTCATATTTTAGTGTTTGGTAGCATGTAACGAAGACAGCTGCTTAGAAGAGCTATCCACAACTTGCCCTCGACTGTGTCGACGCTGTGCCAAGACAGATTGAATAGTGATACGCCAATGACTGTGTATATAGCGAACAGTTGACAGAAGCAGACAATCTCTAGTCGTGGCACTCGCCGACCACACATGCACCAGAACGAATTTCTTTCCCCCTCTGGGGTATTTTGTGTGTTAGTTTCCACGATGGTTTCTTTCATTACCACTGTTATTGACTTACTGGGTCATTACAAGCGTGTCTCGGTTGTATCATTTGTTGCTATTGGCAAATGCAAAAATCAGTGGTCGAGGCGCTCCTTGTAGGACATTGCCGGTCCTAAGGACACTACTTTCTGTATGCAGGGTTGCTGGATCAGCCATGTGCATGTTTTGATTTGTGTCGCAGCCAGCAGAGCACATACTACTAGTTATATGTGATTAGCATCATATATCTCTTTATTATACTAGTATTGTTAGGTTAACTGTATGCCTACTTGGAGAACAACACCGAAAATGTGAAAGGATTATCAAAAATCCCATCTTACCATTAGAGACCTGGCACATTGTGACCTGAACGATGTTCACTGAGACCGGGACATCTAGACGGCGAATGGTGGGTGTTATATACACGATATCTGCTGGTGAAGACTCCTGACTCAGCAGTATATTCTCTGGTCATGTGACCGGATGCGACTCCGTCTTTGACCATTAGTCACGTGTATAGGATGTATCCCATAAGACAAGAGACCAGGCACAGCGCCATTTTTTGAACAGTTTTAGTCACGCGGATGTACACTTACACATGTGATCGAGGTCGACGCCATCTTTAATAGTTTTTTAGTCACGTGTTTCGATTGTATACCTTAGACATATGACCGGAAGCATCGTCATATTTGATTAGCTGTATCGTTATACTGTCAGTACGCTCTGAGTTATCTTCCAGTTTTCCCTAAAGACATGCCAGAACACGCTCATGTATGTTCAATCTGCCGACATAGCCGTGTGGTGAGTCACCCGATCGGTCACCTTCAGCTGATGACGATGCTGCTGTTGATAATGATGATGATAATGATTTTGTTGGTGGTGCTGGCTGATGCTGATGATGGTAATCCTGCTGACAGAGACCGCACAAGATCATGGTTGTCGGTCGTTCAGAAAGACAACGGCAAGCTTGTCCAAGAAGGATGAATGTTGGGACTGATTGCAACGTCCTGTAAATGCAATGCGTTACAACTTGACTGCATTATGTAATAGCCAGACACAACTATAGTACAAGGTATAGTTTTGGTCATGAGGTAACACGGCGAACATGATAGCACACGACCAACCAATCAATGCTAGGGCTGAGTGCAACGTCCTGTAAATGGCTTGCCTTACAGCTTAACTGTGCTATGTAAAAGATAGACACACAGGTATAGTACAAGACCTAGATTTGGTCATGCGGTGACACGGTAAAGCATGGTGGCACACGACCAACCAATCAATGTTGGGGTTCCCTGCGACGTCCTGTAATTGATAGCGCACACACACGCCTGTACATACACGCACGCCTACGCATGTGACATGACTACCGTTCGTTGAATAAGACAGCAGCACACCACTCCTCCAAATATTGGGACTGACTGTAATGTCCTGTAATTGATAACACACCCGCGCGCGCGCACGCACACATACTCGACAGTACACCCACGCACGCACACACGTATTCAGTATTATTTCATGAGAGAGAGAGAGGCGAGATAGAGAGTTGGAGGGAAAGTGGGAGCGAGACAGAGAGAATGAGAGAAAAGAGAGAGAGAGAGAGAGAGAGAGAGAGAGATAGAGAGAGAGAGAGAGAGAGAGAGAGAGAGAGAGAGAGAGAGAGAGAGAGAGAGAGAGAGAGAGAGAGATTTACAGCAAAATAGAAAAAAATATATTTGGGTTGAAATCTTGTATGCAGGACCACTGCATATTTGCCTACAGCTCGCTTTTTTTCCCCTACACAAACACTCCCTTCACAGCCTGGGCTGTGTCACTGTGTTAATTATGTTAGCGGTCACCCAGAACGCCTCAATGGATGTGTTTATCTCAGGTAAGATCAACTCGAGCTGGCCAGCTCTGTTGTCAGCCCGCTTCAGTGGTATCGTTTAATCTCGCAGTCGCTGGTCAGCCCTTGTATTTTTCTCGCTGGGATGTGTTCGGTGAAGCGTCACTTGTTTCTTGTGCGCGCAGGTAACCGGGCATTCAAGGGGAACAATTCTGGTTTGAGCCAAGGACCACGATTAATCTCCCTTGGTTAATTCTATTTATGTTTGTAAAAGGGAACGTTATTTGTTTAGTAATATTACATAATTTAATGTATATCTCGGGAACTTATGGCTTATTTTAAATGGGGATTAGATGTTTATATTGAAATTAATATGAGCCAATATACATACAAAATTTAGAGGGCTTAATTAAGTGTTTGGGTTTATATTTTAATAAAATTGATTGGGTGGTTAGAATATTCCTAAAGCAGATTTTCACCAAACGCATAAAGGATATACATGGGGTCGGGACTTCTGCTAAAGCGTGCAAAAGTTTATTAAGACGGCAATTACTTGACCTACACGGGGTAACTCGAGAGATGGACTAAATAATTCTCTGTCATATTGACTTCTATCTCCTCATCGAAGGGGGTTGACTGGGGTTCGATCACACCACGTGACCACCGCCGCGGTGCTCCCACACACGACCGGTGGGACGCGTCGGACCGAGGTGCACACCCGATCGGGCTGGATCACGTCGGATCGATTCGTGTCGCCGCCGCCGCCGCAACCGCGGCCGCCACCGCCGCCGCCCCACCGCCCGCCCGTGTGCCCGGGAACCGGAAGTGACAACCGGAAGTAGTCATCCAAGAAAAATAACCGCCAAATTCAAATATCTGGGTCAATTGCGCGCCGTTCTCACGGGGGGCCAGTGTGGGGGGTATAACATTCATATAGGAAAAAACGACTTCCGGCCCCCCTCGATGGCCCCCAAATGATAAGCCATTACAACATCCCATACTACTAGTATGCAAAGCAATAGCATGTCTCGAGACACAGACATTCACTAGGGCATGTTTCCTTAGCGACTCAATGAACATGATCAAGAGGATAGAGGTGGGGTCGATCCAAAGAGAATGGTTTGCTGCCTCTGGAGCGGTCTCGGCTGGCAAAGATTAGTTTCATCTTCGTGCCAGGGCATGCGGGAGTACAAGGAAATGAGCAGGCTGACAAGCTCGCAGGTGAGGCTACTGTGGAGGGCGGACGTGCCATGGACCAGGCTGACATTCTGAAAGCTCTACCAGAAGTAAGACTTTTGCGTGAACCAAGTGATGACTGTGAATCTACAACCATGGCCAGACTGCGAGAACAGCAAATTAAAAGAGGTGTGGCTAAACAAGAAAACTACGCAGGAAGGCAAAGAAGATTGATAAACCAACACAGAACTGGCATCGTTAGCCACTACACGCTGCGGGATTTGCTGAGGAGGGGATCGGAGCACTTATGGACTGAATGGTTCGATGTGCAATGAGGAGGATCTGTCAACTAACTAACTAACTAACTAACTAACTAACTAAGATATTGATCGTATCACTCCAGAAAGCTCGGGTGATCTTTAACAATAAGAGACCAGCATCATTTATCCAATACGTGGTATAGAGTCCCCGTGTTACACTTCCGAGTGGTGGAGGAAGTATACGAAAGACACAAACAAAATTCGTTGGTTAAGTGATGCGAAGAGAGGCATTGAAGAATATCGTGACAACTGAAAACATCTGTGGGAAAAGATGCAGAGCCAGGCCAAGAGAAATTATGCTGAATTGATGTCTGTCAGTGTCCCTCTTCCAGCTTTACTGCGTTCACTCTCCTCTTTCTATTTATCTCTAAATCTCTCTCTTACTGTCGAGTCGCGGAGGATTTTCCAGATGTCGAACAAGCCGGTAGTTACATCTCCTGCCTCTTCTTATACCGGTTCCGGTATGAGAAATGAAGTGTCCTAAGTCCATGTCGCCTATTCATACATCCGGTTTTTTTGCAGAAGTTCCGTTAAAAATTGTTTCGTCAGCAAATGTTCTCTGTGCCAGGCCTCAGTGAGTTACGGTGAACGCTCGGTCACCTCGCACTGAAAGGGCTAAGCTCACTGTATACCCTTTACAGATTGTAGGTAATATCTACACCACTGCCCATCTGCTTCAAACACAATCAATAGACAATATGCCTATCTACGCAGCTATTAATAATGAAATAGCAGAACACCTTATTCATAATGGTGAGTTACCATATGACATTTAGTGTCTCAAGCATATAATAAACATTATGCATGGCACATGAGAATGCACATAGTAACAATTCACAATTGACGTATAATGATATTCCAAATAATAGCATAATAAACGTGACAGTAATGCTATTATATGCAGCGAAATAAGACAATAGACCGTTCTCATAGGAGCAACAAGCACGGGATAGCCGAAATGCACATCCCCCCGAATCTGTCGTTACGTCGCTATTTCCGTGGGACGAACCAAATCTAGTAAGACACTGCAGTTCCATAAAATGAGAAAATACAATTTCTCAGACAAGTAACAATAGACACAGATAATTCTCTATGAAATAACATACAACGGACTATGAAATGAACGTCCAAATATGTACAAACTCGTTGATTAGATGAATGGTAACTCGTGGATATTTCCATCAGAAATTCTTAACAGAAGAAAATCAGACATCGATAAATGACAAACACATTTTACATCGTTCATACCTGATTTTTCGAATGCTCCAATATAACGAGAATGACAAAGTTCCGTCTATTTATGTTGGCTTTTAATTAATTGTATCTATTTGCCATCCTCATCTATTCTCACCTTAAGTTTATATCCCCGAATCACGCGTCGGGACGCTCCACACCTACGATGGTTCAGAACCTTGGCCTGGGGTCTGCCCAACGAGATCACAACGCTCATAAATTTCCCCTGAACGACTGGCCATACACACCTGTGACCATGGGCCATCTCTGTTAAGTCTGAATTTCACATCTTGTGCGGTTGAGAATTCCCAGTCAATCTGACAATATGTTTATTCCTGGGATTCTTATCACACAGTGTGTTTCCACCTGGCGTCTTTCTCTCTCTTACCTCAGCCGCGTTAAATGTGCGATTGTAAAAATCTAGACTGTGATCGTCTCCTTGCGTAATCATGCATGATAGCTTGATAGACGCGGAGAAGCGTGTTCCAATCTTTATTCCTCTAATTTGTCTACCTAGATTGTAGACCTAGATGCATTCTGGGATGATTTACGCGTTCAGTTTTCTTAACATTGGGCGGTTTGTGAGTCAGTTTTCTTCGATTTTCATATTTTATATATCTCAGATTTTTTTAAAAATTCATTTCGAAGATCATGACACGGTATTAGCTTTTCTAAATATTCAGTCGCCATGAGCTCACTTTAGTCTGAAATAATTGCTAAGTGATCCATACCTTACATATATTGCCAAAGAAAAGATACATGTTCTCAAAATGTTATTTCAACTTATATGCTGATGTTGTGCAACTGGCTCCTAATATTGTTTAATCTACATTCTAATGCCAAGCCTGCTTCTTAATACCTTTACACAGTCCACAACTTTGTTGATTATGCAGGCAAGATATTCAACGTCTGTATCATTTTCAGTTTCTCCATTGTTGATTGTGATCATTAGCTGGCATGTAGCTCTGTTTGTGGGCATTATGTTTATATTGTTTGAGTTCAGACAACGATGCTAATTTTCATTGTGTCTCTTGATAGAGTTTTAATTCTTCTAATTCTAGTGTTATTGTACAAAATATAAGTATAATAAGACAGTTTAAGAAATATGGGGCATGTTGTTAATAAATCATACAAGAACACTACATCAGTCCTCCTATACACTGACTTTCATGCATGAAATGGATGACGCGTGCGATTCTGCAGACGATTAACGAAAGACAACAGAAATGCAATATCGGAGGGGCGCAGGGGTGTTCCTAAGGCACCAGGGCCAGGTTCTATACTGGCCAAGACCTACTAACACGTCCTAGTCGTGTGTCCTGGGCAACAAGTCCCTTCGGGGTCCTGGCTAACGTAGTAGGATCGCTGATTCTTCCGATGTCAGAGAGTATCTGCCTACATGGCGAGGAACCACCAGTCTGCACACCAATAAGCCAGACATGGGACAACGGACACTCACGCAAACCTCAGTCCGGTATAACATCACACTGATGTTGGACAATAGGATGTCTTCATCCGACATACAGGACTTCACGCTCGAGTTCAGAACCAGCGAACACAAGCTAGCAAGCAAGCAAGATAGGAAAGCATGTCAAACGTAGGGCGGTCATCTTTAAACTGTCCTTCAGACGTCACCCAGTTCGCCTACACTGTGATGTCACGTGCTTAACACTTTTGGCATCCTCAACAAAAATATTGGCAGGTTACAAAACATTTGCATGGTTATTGTAATTTCTATCACACTTTTTTTAAAAGCTTTTCATACGTTCTGATACAATGCCCATGTCAAAAGTTATTACAGAACAGGTTCGTTGCTTGATTGCATGAATAACTGCATATTTTTGTAGCGCACTACTTCAAACTGTGTATGACGTTTAAAATAAACTGACCTCAATAACATATTTGCTGGTATTAGCAAAGTCGGTTGAAACAGTGACGACAAATATCGGAAATGTAAAGACTCTAGCGTAGCGAGCTATGAGATCGTTAAGATCAAAACCGGCTTCACTCCAGCGCGGGTTAAGTGTGGGCCAGTCATCAACAAATGCCCGGTCGTTAAGGTATGGAGTCAGTCCCACAACTTCAATTTGAGCTGGCGAGGGAAAGTAACGTAATAACATGTATATAGTCCAGTGTGAGTTGTAAGTATACGCTGTATATAAAATCTCATTCACAAACTTAAACACTACAAAGGTGTGACAAAGCAACCTTACGGTGAATTTGATATTGAAAAGAGAAGTGTATCTCATGATAAGAAAGTCTGTCAGGTATCAGTAAGAAACGTATCAAGATAAGTGCATACGTAGAAGTAGTCGTAATAGTAGTTGTCGAATGGTCCCAACATCATAGCAACGGGTCGAACACAATTGCCCCATTTCTGTGTCAGCGAAATACACGCCAAGTGCACATTATTGTCCGTCCTTCGTTTCCTTCTTTCGTTAGCTTGAAATACGTATATATTCGCAATGTTGTCCCTATGTATGAATTTCACTGTCGTTTTCAGTTGAGCCAGTGGTCCACTTATACTTCACTGCTGAATCTCTAAGCCAGAAGGTGTTCCTGGATATGTCGTTATTTTGGGCAGTCTTAGAGTATGTGCTCTGCTTTGAGCTGAGTTTAGTTTAGTCAAGAACCAACTTCACAGTACTCGGGACATTCCAATACGTGCTCAGCTCTCATATGCAACAGCCAGCGAAGAGTTCCAATACTAATTGTACTAATCGCTGTCTGATTATATGTCAGTCTGGTCTTTTCTCGGAGTTTTGAGCGTCGGCCAGATCCTCAGGTCACTCCCTGCAGCACCATTCTCTCTAGGCCGTGATCCTATACCCGTTCATCTTTACTATACACGATTTCAAAATGATCCGACCACATTTGACAAGTGACGCAGGTCAAACCAATCTACGTGTTTCCCGCCACACCAGCATATCCTAGAGACACATGATCTCTATTTTTGATTGTGGAATTGATATCTGCCACTCTGCCTGAAGCATGCCTGTCTTCACCTTTTTCATCATACTTTGAGAGTCCGTTACAATCACCACATGCGTGTACTGTTTGTTCTCCAGTCAGTGGAACGTCACAATGACTGCCTCTACCTCCATTGTCTGACCAGATGATGTCGTATATGCCAGGCTTTCATGCACCAAACCACCGACCACCAGCTTCCGCACGAACCCTTAGGCACGTATTTTCAATCTTAGCACAGAGCCATCTTTGTAGATGATAACATCGCCTGGTAGCGTATTGTCGTGGGTCAGTAGTTGCATCTCCCACTCAGTACAGTCTGCCTCCATGCGCCCCCCCCCCCCCCCCCGCATTCCGGATTCAATGCTATGACCCTGCACAGGTCTGACATTTTCACAAGCATGCTTACCCACTCCTCTCCTTTCACAATGTTTTCAAGCATGAACACTTCTCTGACTGCGTCCTCTGTCTGAGCCATCCTTGAGTTTTCTTTGATCAGCCTGTGACCCATAACCCTATCCAGGACTTCCTGCAGCGGGTGTTCTATTTCTGCAGCCACTCGGAGATATGATTTAGCCTGCAGCACCTTTAGTCTGCCCACAATCGTTGTTAAGGCTAGGAAGTATCATATACACACTACCGGCATGTCCCTTGTGCATCCCAGTATCCTTGGTGTTTATCATAGGTGGGTCTGCTCGTTCATTTGCATACCTTCTGTTAGAGGTGTCCAATAAGGGTGTTGGACCGATCGTATCTGAAGGTCTTGTATTTTCTCGTAGCCTTAACCTTACTGGATCAGTTAGCAATACAAGGCAATTGGTCACTTTTATGATTCCCCCAAAACTGAAAAGTTTGCATCCAATACCTCTGACCGAGTGACAAATGTTAGGTCAATAGCAGTGTCTGCGTCCCAATCTCATTTCCATGCTTGTTGACCTCCCGAAATTAATGCATATCATTTCTGACACAATCATGGCTTCAGCGATGGCATTCCGCTGCCGATTTTCCCCCGTACAATATAATCGCATTCGCTGCCCCGAGCCTTATAATCCCCAGAAATAGGAAACGTGCTGCCGGGGATTTCTTCCATTTCTTTGAGTCAGTCCCATTGCTCCTTGTTGACGGCAGAATCCACTGCTTCGTATACATTTATTACAGTCTTCATGAGGCCGTCAATCTCTAAGTGTATCCATGGAAACCTTCTTTCCTTGTTATTTACTTGCTCAAGTCTATGGCCCTAAGTTTCACCCTCTCCTTTATCAGAATTCGTGCCTCTGTTTTCCTTTCCAGTAGGATTGATGTAGCCCACGAATGAATTACACTGGTAGTTGTCCGTAGTCAGTTCCTGGAACATGATGGCATCAAAGTCATAAACTAATCATCCCAGTACAGACCCTCTCTGTCTGGCACTACAACAATTACAATAGCCAACCCTTGCATATTTGAGTTTTGTTAGCTTCAATTAAATTGAGGCTCTTCTGGATCTCGCAATGCTATTTCTCTGACACGCGCTCTCTCCATTCCTTCGTCCTCTTGTGTTCACACTCTCTTCGCTAGAAGCTAAAGGTTGGGAGTGCAGAGGAAGCAAGTCGTCGCCCCGCGATGATTCTTATGTATAGTTTCCATAGACGGGTTTATTTTAATGCAGGAAATAACCAGCCACCATACAAGATTCTTCTTGATAGTCAAGAGGATCAAGCGTACAGAAGACGTCCATACTTGTCTCCATACACCACACCCCCTACATTAAAAAATAAGTTAACTAAAGTCCGTCAAGTTCCTAGGCGCCTGGGACAACTCGAAATTGTTGGCTTGATATAAGAGTTGTCCTCTCTTGCCGACTGTTCTTTCGAATATAATAGCCATCATAAGTTTTTCCAGAAAATGCCGCAGTGGATTTTGCATATTAGTGTGTAACCCGGAAATGATTAAACACAGCACATGTCACATACCTACTGCCCGTGATTAGGCCAAACAGGTACATTTATGGGAAGAGAGCAAGAGAGCGACAGAGAGATAAATACCTGGATTTCTTGTTCATATGGCATAATCACGTAAATAACATAATCTGTTCCAAGACCGGTGATCGAATATGACGGCGACCCCAGACCTGTTATTCTAACAAAGTCATTTAATTTGAAATATTTGTCCACCCACTGGCACTAACATAAATGTTAATGTTATAGAGACGACAGGGAACTAGTGCAAACCGCAGAAACAGACTTTAATCACAAAATCTACCGCACTTCCCTGTGTTCGGCCATTGCTTTAGTACCGCCAGAACCCAGCAGTAACATCTAACAAACACGATAGAATACTGGCATCAAAATATTAACAACAATACTCTATGTGGACTGGTGTTCACACTTTAGAAAAGCATTCGATATGATAGATCATACTATTCTAATTAAAAAAATAGAAACAATGAAAGTAAGCTTTAATATAGTGACATTAATACAATCATTTTTATTAGACAGAAAGCAAGTAGTATCACACAATAAAGCTTTATCTCAAGCCATTACCATTAATATTGGAGTACCTCAGGGGTCTATTCTTGGCCCTCTGTTATTTGCCATTTATATAAATGATCTTCCCTTACATCTGTCGTCGTTCTGCGATCTATTTGCTGATGACTGCACAGTATACACAAACGCTATTGATCGTAATGTGCTAGAATTATCCTTGCAACAGGAAATAAATAGTGTAATTAACTGGAGTCATGCAAACCGCATGCAAATTAACATTTCTAAAACAAAGTCAATGTTAATAGGAACCAGGCAAAGACTTCACACACTAAACTCGCAGAGAACTCTACAGCTGCACATTGATAGCAGGCCTATAGAAAATGTAACCGAGCACAAGACAATGGGTCTTATCATAGATCAAAAGTTAACCTTTACCTCACATGTTCATGCTCTCGTTAAACAAATAGCCAAACAAGTATACAAACTTGCCAAAATCAAAAATTTCCTCAACGAAAACACAAGAAAGATATTCTATACTTTCCATATACAAACACATATTGATTACTGCTCCACAATCTGGGGTGGATGCTCCAAATCAATAACAAAACGCCTATATTCACTCCAGAAAAGGGCAGTGCGTTTAATTAATGGCGAAAAGCTTTCCGACAATTCTACCTAAATAAGCGTCTTCGGTTACTGCCACTCCACAAAAGCCTACTTTTTAATAAGGCTAAACTAATTCACAAAATCCTATTTTAAAATGCTCCAAGCTACCTTTGTCCATAGTTTAAATATAAAGCAAGACATAGCGAACGACTAAATATACTTCATATCCCTAAACCTAGGATAAACTTATATATAACGCATACTCTGCCGTTCAGTTGTGGAACAATCTTCCACAAGAAATCAAAGACACCACCAATCATTATACATACATTCGCAACCTGTTTGAAGACTACCTCAGTACAGACTACGTTCCCCCATAAACACAAACACAAATAGACAATAATAATGGTAACTTATCTCAAACGACAACTAGCCAAAAAACATTTCCATATGTATGGCACGTTACATACTCCTTAGGTATTTATAATGCCCATGTCACTGCCTCAGTGAGTCATGTGTTACTGATTATGTTTCATGCGTTTTACTGCTATTGTTCTTTTATTGTCAAAATTTGCTTCATAAGTGATGTTGAATGAAAGAATGTATGAGAGGAAACAGAGAAGAAGGGCAAAATGTCAGACGGCCCTGCGTGCCCAATTCTTAACCCTTTGAAAATAAAGACTTTCTTTCGTTCGTTCGTTCTTAACTCTGATTTCGAGTTAATACATGTAATATAATGGATACAACTACACCCAGTTTTCATGTGTATGATGTAAATTTCCTGTGTGTCAAGTGTAATATTACAAATTTAAAGCACTGAGATATTTTCTCTTCAATTCATGGAGAGGCCTGCAGACCCGAAACCATCTTCCGCCGACATCCTACAATGTTATGCCTTGAATCTGCTAGCTCTTAACCCATTCTACTATTATCAGGCTATCTAATGAATGCGCAACATGCACTGTCATTTCAGATGCTATAGGGAGTAAACTTGTCAATGCACTAGCATGCATTTTGAAAAAAATGCCATCTTTCTGCTGTCTTCTTGCTACGCAGACGATTTAGGAGTTAGGGCACCACTCCAGTGTTTGAACAATGCTTTTCACTACCTGTGCATTATCGCCTGGAGATGCTGTGAGTGAGTGAGAGAGAAAATTATATTCTTCCTGGAATAATTTTGCTCATATGTGAACCAGAAGTAGATGATATATGTTGCATGTTTGGCAGACCTTGCACTTAGGCCCAACATCAATATGTTGCTGTGGGGTAATACTTGCGTTACGTGGTTGTACTTGCTTTCTGAGGAGAGAACATACTTCAGTCTTGACAAACGTAGTGCTGAGTCTACCTGTCTATAATAGGGGAGATTTAAACCATTGTCTGTACCTGCTGTTGCTTGGCAACAGAAGGGGACACCTTTGCGTTCAGGCTCGAGAAGAAGAAGGATATTAGTGTTGGAGAGAAGAATATATGTTCTGTGGTTCTCACACACAAACACACACACACACACACACACACACACACAGATATATATATATATATATATATATATATATATATATATATATATATATATATATATATTATATATATATATATATATATATATATATATATATAATACAGGTTCATGTCCATGAAAAGAATATGTATTCTGTGAGTGTTTCACCTGGAATCTTATAATGCATTAATTCATGCATATGAACTGTATTTTCTCATGTTATGAGATAATCATATATATGTATATTCAATGCTCTGAATAATGTATGCATTGCATAATTGAGTATTTGTTTATGAATTTCATTGGTGAGACATCTCATCATCATTCTCCACCTTCTGAAAGTACTAGTTGATTAAACTTTGACGTTCGATTTATTTATTTGCATTCACTCACTTGTGATTTCATACCAGCTTAATCTCTGTTTAATTATGGGAATAAAATGAGGCAGAGAAACCTCACTCAGGCAACTTAATCAGCTTGTCCTGCGGAAACAACCCTGGTTCCCATTGCTTGTCTGGGAGAGCCCATTTAATTATTCTTATTATTTTGATACTGGACCTTATTAGGCGAGTAGGTATAATTGGGGGTTCTTAAGCCAATACGGGTCACTTGGGACAGGCATAATTTTAGTGTGGTTCCTTTATTTATCCGGAAGTCCCCTAGACCTCCAGAGTCCTTTTCTGTCACACCTTCCAGTGACATGTGCACACTATTTGAGATCAATCCCCATACTCTAGCATTAATTGGTAGAGGGGATACACCTCAGGTGTTTTGCATCTCACCATCAACATCTCACAAAAAGCAAGTTTTATTTCACCTACCACGTATAGCCGATCCGCCATAGTGTTCTCACAATGACAATTACATGTTTCATAGCGGAACCACCATTCAGTACATGTACTTCACACGAGTATTAAACAAACATGCGTGGAATTGCAATCGAAATCAATATAACAACATTTAATACAATCTTCTACGTCTAAACACATCATATTCCTTTTGTTCTAACTTGGTAAATCTGATTTCCTCCCATGCTATGATCGATATGTAGGAGAAAATAACGTCTCACCTCATTCAATCTGCTGTAGTAACTTTAATTATAATTGTGATGGTTCAGTGTGCGAGTTGAGTTTCTCTCTTCTTCTGTGTCAGTGTTAGCTGCCTTTTCGATGTAGCAGGGTTGTATGTCTATGACGTCGACATGGGGGTTTGCCTGACGTGTTTTCATTTGTGTTTGATTTCCTCCTGCTTGTCCGTTTGTTCAGTCATACTTACCACCACAAATATGTATACTGCTAATAATTATCAGGTACGTAAACGCAGAATGCAAACACTATACTCCCTAACCATTAACTAACGGTGATATTTAACTGTTAAACATAACTATGCAATCTATAAGCCTTCCAATGTATTTAACCGACTAATCTGTTATTTTAACTATTTATGTACTGTAATTATAAATTGTCCCAAAGTCCTACGAGAGGCGAGTCTTCCTTTCGATTCTGGTTCTCTGTTTATATTGAAGTCAATAGTTCGCCCACTCTGACAAAAGTTGTAATCACATAAATCGTGGCTTGATAGATAAATTGTAAGCTCGTAATTCGTGAATACGATAGTAATCTGTTCCTACACTTATGTCATCAACTGCCACACTATATATAATCACTGGTCTGTGTTTAATTAAGTTTATTTTGCTGTGTATTTAATAAATGTTTTTGCCAAAAGAGCATAACCGATTTTCCAGTAATCTTAGTAGATAAACAAATTTATTGACTTTTCAGTGCCATCTGATAAAGACTCACTTTCGTTGAGACACGACTTAAACATCCGTCGCATGTTGGCTAGATATCGTAGCGGTTCGCTGTCACTGATATTGACCAATATTTCTGAAATGTAAAAGGAATTATATTTTATAAAAAAGAGTTAGCACACATATGGTCAGCATCTATAGCACTAGGAAATGTGTTGAAAACAAATACATTTAGCTCTTAACTTATAATATCCAATTCAAAGTTTAAATAAGTACCTTTGAAAGAAGAAGAAGAAGAAGAAGAAGAAGAAGAAGAAGAAGAAGAAGAAGAAGAAGAAGAAGAAGAAGAAGAAGAAGAAGAAGAAGAAGAAGAAGAAGAAGAAGAAGAAGAAAAAGAAGACAATGATGAAAACAAGAAAGACATAAATCGTGGAATCGTGAAACGTGGATCAATGCGCACCACATAATTTTATAAGGAATGGCAATCAGTGGATGGAAAGATAAAGCATATGTGCCCAGTAGTATAGGACAGCATTTGGTCACGACCCATGCTGGTAATAGGCATTGTGGCTTACTACAGAATGCTGGACTCGTGTTTGTATCAAAGCATACAGCCAATAGGTATTATCATAATAAGATGAATGGTAATGTATTTAGAGATTGGCTCGAGAATACAGTGTTTCCATCCCTAGATAGACCATCGTGTCAAATTATGGACAATGCATGATATCATGTTGTTGCCTAAGAAGACAAAATACCTACTACATCGAGCACAAAGGGAGCAATAAAGATATGGCTCCGAATGGAAAACATACCATTTCCAGAAAAGTATTTCTAGCTAGAATTATTTTCCTTTGTAAAACAGACGCCAAAAAGCAAGAAATATCAAATCAACAAGTTGATAGAAGAGCATCGTCATGGGTGCTTGTGACTTCCGCCGAACCATTCTCATTTTAACCCTATAGAACTTGTGTGGGATAAAATTAAAGGACCGGCGGCAGCTGACAATACTATATTCAAATTGTCTGACGTCAAGATACTAACCCAGTCCGTGCTATTAAATATTGATAAAAGTTAGTGGAAAAATGTGAGGACCATGTGTTGAAAGAGGAGGATGACTATTGGAGAAAGTATAGATTGAATTGCATGCAACCGAGAGCAGTCATCAACCTACTGGAATCGTGCGACACGCAGATACAGGTCTAGGCAGATCGCAGACATTAATCACCATGCACACCGACTTGGATATTTTTGCTCCAACTATTCTGAAGAAGTATTGCAGGCCCTTAACATGACAGCATCGGCACAAACAATACACCTTGGGAGTATTCGTGGCGAAGTGGTCAAGCCGTTTAACTCGGGCTCCGAAGATTGTGGGTTCGATTCCGGGCCGCGTCCTTCAGTTCACGAGTTAAATTTTTCGGAGACTCCTGTGGGTCGTCGCTAGAGCTACGGAGTTCGTGCCTTGTGCGACGCTTTCCGCGCTGCGGAAAGAGACCGAGCCATATGGGATAAAACCCGGTGCAATGAAGTCGACCCCTGTCGAATTTTAAGCGACTTTTGTTTAAATACACCTTGTCTATAGCAACAGTTTGTATTCCATAGTGATGAATTTTCAATTCCGTAAGCCCTCAACGGTGACAAACAACTGGCAATTTTTAAAAAAAGCTCTAGAGGCATTAAATACCAACCGAAGAGTAATACTGTGGTGGGAACTGACATATTGTGGCATAACAAGAACGTGAGAAGAAACACGGTGTCAAATGAGGGGACAACACACGAACATACGAATAATTCTATAAACTTCAATGAAAAGAGGACCAACATATTGACCGTTATGATGGAAGCCTACTACAGAGACATTCACAACTATATTCGTCGTGCAAAATAGGTCTTCATGTTCCTTCTCAGCAGAGTAGACATTGCACCCTCTCCCATACGAATATGGATACGCCTGGTGTCTTCATCTGAATTGGCGGGGCATTCGTTACTGTAAAACAAGTTTGTCAGCGAGAAATCACTAATTTTTCACTAAAACATCAAAGAAATATCGCCGCTTTCCATGATTTAAGTTGCTTTTGAACCTATCAAAGACATTCTTGGGTGGGCGTAAATATAAGACGGCAGGGAACATTTCATAACGATGCAACAGACAGTTTTCAAAATAATTGATCGTGAATTCATTTCTGGACAGATATATAATCATGACAGCATTTGCCATATCTTTTCATTCCATATCTAATAGTCAAAACAGCTACCACACTCTTGATGCTCAGTCTGTTCCGCTATTTTGATTTTATAACTCCCATCTGACTGGAAATACGCTACACGTCCGCATTAAAATGAGGTAAAATGAGCACAGTTAAAACTAAATCTGTAAGATCTTGGAAAAAAGTTTCACCGGTGGCATCCCTGTATTAGGCTATTTCTGTCCACAGTCCAAGTCTGTCAGAGGTCTGTGTCCACTGCATATGATGAAATGTTCTCCGCTGGAAATCGATGCGGGTGAGAAGAGAGTATCTGCATCTTCTACAAACATTTTAGCAGTACCCAATAAACAGGGTTTCATTGACTGCAGACATTCACTTTCACTAAGACATTACATGGACTGCAACACTCGAACGTTATCGGGCAAAGGTAAACGCAGCAGTGTCAACAGCTCTATTAAAAACTGTATGCACCTTCCAAGAATTTCTCTCTCATCAGGAAACTTATAGCCTGCTATTTCTTCCTCAAACTCATTACCTAGATTGGGATTAGGATCTAAATAAACTTGAATAGTATCACTTTTTGTTTTTTTCCCCCCAGGGATAGCAATCTTTGAACTGATAGAATCAGTGAGTTGGACAAGATCGCTGAGTAGTTTTTTTGGATCCTGTACATGTGCTGTGAATTTCTTATTCACACTTTGAACGTCTCCGAGAATATGCTTGAGAAATATGAGACATACATAGTTTTTCATGTCGCTAAACATAGAATGTAGAAGTTCTGCTGTATAACAGCGCTCGTTGTGTGTTTCTATATCAAAATGAGTTCTGAGCTCGACCTAATGCTGCAATATTCTGACAATGGCAGGTAGAATGGACATCCATCTTGTCTGGCTTCATTGAAAAACCTTCAGTGGATGTTGTCCATGATGTATTTAAGCAAAAAGCTCCCTGTACTTTGCCTGACGAAGACTTGAATGAGAAAACCAGTTAGATGTTTCTCTAAACATGAACTCTATGTTCCTGGGCAGACAAGCAGTTGCAACCTGTGACACTGCCAGCTGAAGGGAATGACCAACACACCTAACTAGTACCAGATGAGGAACTTCGGATTTTAATTTTGTATATACTCCACTTCCGGTCTCTCTGGCTGAGGGGTTACAACACTTTCTCCGTAATCCCGTTTGTCACGCAGAGTCTCGTAGCGGGAGCGAACTGGGAGCGGTTCGTCCCCCGCTGGTGACTTGAGGGGCACTGAGCCGGCCGCTCAGAAAGCAATGTTAAACTACTGAGCGTAATCTTGCCAAGAAATCAACAGACAGCTGAAAGATGCTGCTGTTGACAGCGATGTCCTGTAAAGGATTTGCGGAAAAAAATATACTCCACTATTTACACCAGATAGAGTTATTATGGTAAAAATCAAAGGCAAACCAATAGACATAAATATTATACAAGTATATGCACCAACAGCAAGCAGTAGTGATGAAGAAATACAACACTTTTACGACGAAATAGAAATTGCGATGGCTCAAATTGGATCACAAGAAATAAAAATAATACTTGGTGATTTTAATGCAAAAGTAGGAAAGGGAAAAATGGAGGATGTAGTATGGAATTATGGTTTAGGTACAAGAAATGAATGATTGGAAAAGCTAATAGAATGGGCAAATATCAATGAGATGATAATTGGAAACACATGGTTTAAACACCATAAAAGACTACTGTACACATGGATAAGCCCTGATAAGAAAACACGCAACCAAATTGACTACATACTAATTAATAAAAGATTTAGAAATGCTTTAATTAATGTAAAGACAATGCCTGGTGCTGACTGTAATAGTGATCATGTACCACTATGTGGACAAATAAAAGTAAGATTAAAGAGAGGGAAAAAAAATGGTTAAGAACATGAGACTTAATAAATAGGTTCTGAAAATAGATAAAGAAATGCAAGAACAATACAGAGTGACTGTGAAAAATAGGTACAATGCAATAACTAAAATACAGAGTATAGATGAACAATGGGAAATGTTAAGGGACTCCATTCATCAAACTAGCAAAGAAGTATTACCGGAGAGAGGCAAAATAGCTAAGAAAAAATGGATGAATGAAGATATCTTAAAACTGATGGACAAAAGAAAACAGAGTAAAAATGACAAACAAGAATACGCTAAGATAAATAAAGAAATAAAAGATAAATGTGGGAAGGCTAAAGAAAGTTGGTTAAACGAGCAATGCAAAAAAAATTGAATTAAATTCCATTAAAGATACAAAAAATATGCACAGACAAATCAGTGAGCTTACAGGAAGAAAAATAAGAATAATACAGGGTGTTTGAAATCAAAAACAGGAAAGATAATATTAGAGGAAGATGCTATAATGAAGAGGTGGAATGAGTATATAAGAGAATTATATGAAGGAGAAAGGGGAGAATTAACAGAAGATAGTAACTTAGAAGGTCCACCTATTCTGAAAGAAGAAGTCGCTGACGCTATGAAACGTATGAAGAAAGGAAAAACAGCTGGGCCAGATGAAATCACAATAGAAGAATTAGAAGTATTGGGAGAATTTGGAGTAGATATATTAACCAAAATGTTGAATGATATTTACAGCAGTGGATATTTACCAAGTGATATGCTGAAATCTTTATTTATAGCTATACCAAAAAGACCAGGAGCAATTGATTGTGAAGATTTTCGTACAATTAACCTTATAAACCATATCACTAAGCTTCTACTCAGAATCATAATGAGAAGAATCAAAAATAAAATAAAAATGGAAATTAGTGAAGAACAGTATGGATTTGTGGAAGGAAAGGGCACAAACAATGCAATTTATACATTACGGACACTAATAGAAAGGTCAATAGAGAAACAGAGAGACATATATTTGTGCTTCATAGATTATACTAAGGCATTTGATAAAGTAAAACATGATGAACTGATTAAAATGTTGGAAGATATCAACATTGATGGAAAAGATTTAAGAATAATAAAGAATGTTTACTGGAACCAAGTAGCAGCAATTAAAATAGGAAATAAAGAGGGTAGTTACGAACAGATAAAGCTAGGAGTACGACAAGGGTGTGTCTTGTCACCAGATCTTTTCTCCCTGTATAGCGAAGTAATAATGAGAGAGATCAAAGAGATGCCAGGAATACTAGTTGGAGGTTATAATATAAATAATATACGCTATGCAGATGACACAGTATTGGTGGCGGATAATTCAACAGACCTACAACAATTATTAGACGTTGTAGTAACAGAGAGTGCAAGGAAAGGACTCTCCTTGAATATCAAGAAAACAGTAACAATGGTAATATCAAAGAAAATGGTGACACCAAAATGTGACATAGAAATAGAAGGGAAAATCCTTAACCAAGTTGATAATTTTAGATACCTAGGGGCATTTATAACATCAGATGGAAGATGTACAACAGAGATTAGGAGTAGAATAGGGCAGGCAAAAGCCGCTTTTCAGAAAATGAAGAGTATCTTATGCAATAAGTCACTATCACTGAATGTAAGAAAGAGAGTGCTGAAATGCTATGTAGAACCAGTTTTGCTGTATGGCAGTGAATCTTGGAACGTAAATGAACAAATTAAGAAGAAATTAGAAGCAACAGAGATGTGGTTCCTGAGACGAATGTTGCGAATTCCTTGGACTGCCAGAGTAACTAACGACGACTGCCTGAAACAGGCTAATAAAACTAGAACATTATATACAACAATAAGACAGAGACAAACATCTTTCTTCGGTCACGTGATGAGAAGAGAGGCATTGGAGAACATCGTAACAACTGGAAAGATCGAGGGGAAGAGAGGCAGAGGTAGACCAAGAGAAGTGATGCTGGATGGATTGAGACGGTGGCATGGAGGAATATCAGCACCAGAGTTGATCCAGAAAACCAAAGACCGAGATCTATGGAGAGCCATGAACGCCTACGCCAGCCGGCACGGCACTTGATGATGATGATGATTTACACCTGTCATGACAGGTGCATTGTCAGTGCCCAGTGCAACTAGTCTTTCCAACTCAAGTCCATTTTTATTTCAACAATCTTTTAACGCAATGCATATTGCCTGCGTGTTGCAGTCACTCACTTCAACTAAATCTAAGTAACCACAAATTGCTTTCTTGTATTTGGATAGTATTTAATAGCTTTACCAAGTATCTTAGTTTCAGAAATGTCATTGTTCTCATCAATCAATAAACTGTATTTACTTTTGCCAGTATCAGCTATCAAGTCTGTTGTGAAATATGGTCCAAGTACATTTGAAATAACTGCTCTGCATTTAGTTCTCCTAAGCTTACAGTTCTTACAACCTTTGCTGTCACCAAAGTGTACCTTGCAGAGTCCACGTAAAATGGTCAACCACGCGAAGCGAACAATGGCCAGCTATGAACAAAGACATGCGTGCTTCTGTTTCTTTGACATCATATTTCAGTTTGTCAAATGCAATTGTTGTTTACTTTTGTGTACTGAATAGTTGTTCGGCTTTCTGATGTTTCGTTGTATTCTTGTGCCTCCAAATACCACTTAACCTGGCTGCTACTGAAAATTTGCAATATTTGCAAAAGCACTTAGTATTATCCCCTTCTACTTTTAACAACCATTTTTGAAATCTCGAGTCACTGAGCCACTGCTCTCTGAAATGTTGAGGATAGTTCTTGCTCATGGTGAAACGCAAGTAAGTGTAATTGAAAGGATAATGAACTCGATTAAAAGCTAATGTATTGACATTTGGACTTGTCTGCAATATGGCGTTCGCTTTTAGCTAAATCGTATTAAAGGGAGTTAAATTAGTTGAATATTGCGCGATAAAGTACTAAGACTGTTTTACTCCCTCGCATCCGTTCAGATTTGGCTTTTTAGTGTTCCCAAAATGATTTTTAAAGTAATATTTCCCCACCCATAAAAGCACCAAAAAGCACCCCCCTCCCCCCTCCCTCCCCCAAAAAAATAAAAATAAATAAATAACATTAAAAAAAAACAATAAATAAATAAAATTATGAAGCACCAAATTTGCGCGGCCACGCTAAATGCAACATTTTGGCACTAAATGACTTTTAAAAGCACTAACTTTGACGCTAAAAGTGTCAAAATGGCAACACTGCCTTCGGGCTGTTGCTAGGTTTAGTTGACTTGGCATACATTTCAATTGTTAGCTTCTTAAAACATTTAGGGATGCGCATTATTCGACTTTCTTATTGTCGTTTCATTCTGCCGGTGTACATATACGTTGAAACGGATGTATGCAGATTACGCGGCCTTCCTTGGGAATCGTTTTATAGAAGGCGCCTAGCATTATCTGAATTTACCTGTTATTTTCAAACATAGGCACACAACAAAGAAAGCATGAAGCGATGGAAAACTAAATCTGCACGGCACAATTCATCGTTTCAAATGTTAAAACTCACAATTCAGCGAATAAACAATACCATTGTCTCAAAACAATGGGTGATAAAGACTTGAAGAATAACACGTTGCAGACATTCTGTAGCCATGTGCCCCGTACTTTATCCCACCGTATAACCGTGGCAACGAATATTCAGACCGAGTGGAGTTGTGTGACCAAAGACAAGTGTGAAAAGATCAACATGGGTCTGAGATTGGTTGTCCAGACACAAGATTTGCTTAATACTGATGAGAGAGAAATCCAATGGCCACAGACAGAAATCATAGGTAATAGCCGTGACATGAATACAACATTACATCCCAAGTATGGAATCTATAAGGGAAGGCAAGGCTCAGACGAGGAGTGACATCATCACCTTCATGCACCTTTCCTATAAGATTAGGCGCTTTTTTGTGTGCCGTCTTACACAGTTAGCAGAATTTCGTATCAGGTCTGTGTTCGGGTCCCGAATATGTCACGCGGTGAAGCCATGCTAGTATTTATCTCCCAGCCTTTTCCTTGCTCTTAAGTTGTTCAGGCCGCTCAAAAGATGCTCATTCGTGCATTTATTCATTCATTCAATTATTCATTCATTCTTTCATTCATTCATTCATTCATTCAGTAGCATGCCCTTTGCAGAACATCGCTCCCATTTAAAAAACAAAACAACAACACTTCCGGAAAACTTCTCGGTTATAAGCAAGGTGTCCCGCGTCCGATACGCCAATCTGGAGATCATCCGCCACAGCCTGCACCCATCTTCTCTTTGGCCTTCCTCTTCCTCTCTTACCAGGCATACACCCCTCCATTAATGTTCTCTCCAAACTTTCATGACGTTCCAAGCTACCAAAATATTTCAAATTTCTTTGCTTCGAATTCTTGAGTAGCCAACCTTATTCAATATTCAGATCTTGTCGTATGGATGCATTTGTTCTTTTATGTATCCATTTATATTCAAATGAATATATGCGCTGTTCAGCGTATTTAGGAAGTGTCAAAAGATGATCACATGTTTAAATTGTGAGTTTACAGTGATGTTAGTGACGGGGCTACAGAATACTGGACGAGAGACGTTTATTGAACCCCCCAAAGCTTTAAAAAAAAAAAAAAAATAGAGGCGTGAAGTCTTAAGCTAAAGCAGGGGGGAAAAACAGCATACAATACCGTGACTCACACACATCACTCACACTTGAAACGGTGAACATGCCTGAGCAGCCACTCGGTGATGCAACACTAATGTTTGATCCGACTTTGTTTTTTCCCCGCATATCCTTTACAGGACATCGCTGTCAACATCAGCATCTGTCAGCTGATTGTTGATTTCTTAGCAAGATTATGCTCAATAGTTTGCCATTGCTTTCTGAGCGACCGGCTCACATACCCCGTAAGTTACAGACGCGGAGAGATCTGTAGATCTGTAGAGATCTATCTATCTATCTATCTATCTATCTATCTATCTATCTATCTATCTGCCTGCCTGCCTACCAGCCTACCGGCTGGCCCGCCAACCGACCGACCGACCGACCGACCTACCGATATTTATCTATCTATCTATCTATCTATCTATCAATCTATCTATCTATCTATCTATCTATCTATCTATCTATCTATCTATCTATCTATCTATCTATCTATCTATCTATCTATCTGCCTCCCTGCCGGCCCACCCACCCACCCACCCACCCACTGACCGACCGACCGACAGATATCTATCTATCTATCTATCTATCTATCTATCTATCTATCTATCTATCTATCTATCTATCTATCTATCTATCTATCTATCTATCTAATCTGTCTGCCTGTCTGTCTGCCTGCCTGCCTGCCTGCCTGCCTGCCCGCCCACCCACCCACCCACCGACCGACCGACCGACCTACCGATATCTATCTATCTATCTATCTATCTATCTATCTATCTATCTATCTATCTATCTATCTATCTATCTATCTATCTGTCTGTCTGACTGTCTGTCTGTCTGCCTGCCTGCCTGCCTGCCTGCCGGCCCACCCACCCACCCACCCACACACTGACCGACAGATATCTATCTATCTATCTATCTATCTATCTATCTATCTATCTATCTATCTATCTATCTATCTATCTATCTATCTATCTATCTATATATCTATCTATCTATCTGCCTCCCTGCCGGCCCACCCACCAACCCACTGACCGACCGACCGACAGATATCTATCTATCTATCTATCTATCTATCTATCTATCTATCTATCTATCTATCTATCTATCTATCTATCTAATCTGTCTGCCTGTCTGCCTGCCTGCCTGCCTGCCGGCCGGCCCGCCCACCCACCCACCCACCCACCCACTGACCGACCGATCGACAGATATCTATCTATCTATCTATCTTTCTATCTATCTATGTATCTATGTATCTATCTATCTATCTATCTATCTATCTATCTATCTATCTATCTATCTATCTATCTAATCTGTCTGTCTGTCTGTCTGTCTGCCTGCCTGCCTGCCGGCCCGCCCACCCACCGACCGACCGACCTACCGATATGTATCTATCTATCTATCTATCTATCTATCTATCTATCTATCTATCTATCTATCTATCTATCTATCTATCTATCTATCTATCTATCTATCTATCTATCTATCTATCTATCTATCTGCTTCCCTGCCGGCCCACCCACCCACCCACTGACCGACCGACCGACAGATATCTATCTATCTATCTATCTATCTATCTATCTATCTATCTATCTATCTATCTATCTATCTATCTATCTAATCTGTCTGCCTGCCTGCCTGCCTGCCTGCCGGCCCGCCCACCCACCCACCCACCGACCGACCGACCGACCTACCGATATCTATCTATCTATCTATCTATCTATCTATCTATCTATCTATATATCTATCTATCTATCTATCTATCTATCTATATTTCTATCTATCTATCTGTCTATCTGTCTGTCTGTCTGTCTGTCTGTCTGTCTGTCTGTCTGTCTGTCTGTCTGTCTATCTATCTATCTATCTATCTATCTGCCTCATTGCCGGCCCGCCCACCCACCCACCCCCGACCGACCGACCCAACGACCCACCGACCGACCCACTGACCGACCGACCCACCCACACACCCAGCCAGCCTGTCAGCCATCCACCCACCTGTCTGCGTACCTACCTACCTACCTTTCTGTCTGTCTGTCCGGGCCGCGTCATTCATTTTTTTTCGGAGACTCCCGAGGGTCGTCGCTTGAGCAACGGAGTTTGTGCTTTGTGCAACGCTTTCCGCGCTGCGGAAAGAAACTGAGCCATATGGGATAAAAACCCGGTGCAATGCCGCCGATTCTGTCGATTGTAAGCTACTTCTTTGATTGCACCCACTCCCATACGAATCCGGATACGCCTTTGTTTGTCATCTGAATTTGCAGGTCCTCATTACCGTAAACATAAATTTTTTAGCGAGAAATCACTAGTTGTTAAGCAAAACATCAAAGGAATGAGGCCGCTTTCAATGATTTAAGTTGTTTCTGGACCTATCAAAGACATATTCCTTGGGTGGGGGTAAATATAAGACGGCTGGAAAAATTTCATAACGATGCAACAGACAGTTTTCAAAATAATTGATCTTGAATGACGGCAAAAATTTCCGGACAGACTATAACACCTCTCTTAGTAGGTTGATAATGTCCCACTTCATTAGTTAGTTAGTTAGTTAGTTAGTCGACAGATCATCCTCGTTGCACATCGAACAATTCAGTCCATAAGTGCTCGGATCCCCTCCTCAGCAAATCCCGCAGCGTGTAGCGGCTAACGACGCCAGTTCTGTGTTGGTTTATCAATCTTCTTTGGCTTCCTGCGTAGTGTTATTGTTTGGCCACCCCTCTTTTAATTTGCTGCTCCCGCAGTCTGGCCATTGTTGTAGATTCACAGTCATCACTTGGTTCTCGCAAAAGTCTCACTTCTCGTAGAGCATTCAGAATGTCAGCCTGGTCCATGGCGCGTCCGCCCTCCACAGTAGCCTCACCTGCGAGCTTGTCAGCCCGCTCATTTCCTTGTACTCCCGCATGACCTGGCACGAAGATGAAACTAATCTTTGCCAGCCGAGACCGCTTCAGAGGCAGCAAACATTCTCTTCGGATCGACCCCTCCTCTATCCTCTTGATCACTTTCATTGAGTCGCTAAGGAAACAAGCCCTAGTGAATGTTTGTGTCTCGAGCCATGTTATTGCTTTACTTACTGCCATGACTTCCATGGTCAGGCTACTTGTGGTTTCAGTGAAAGCACCAGAGTCCTCCTTCACAATTCTCCCTCCGGCCCGAGCTGTAAAGGCCCATGAGCTTCTCACATGTTGGACGACCGACCCATCTGTGTAGATGACCGCGTCACCGTCTAGCGAATTCTCGAAAATCAACGCTTGTACTTCAGCCTCAACAGCAGCCGGATTTTCTTGTCTGCATTTTCTATCTAGTTGGATGCAAACTGAAAAGGATGTGCAGAAGTCTGTTGGCACATGCACCCACTCCTCGCCAGGTTCTAAGTCCTCAAGTGAACACACCTGTTGAAGAATGTCTTCGGCTTGACCCATCCACGACCGTCCTCTTTTTAACCTGCTGCCCTTCACCTTCCTAATTTCACTATGCAGTGGATGTTGTGTGTTTGCGTTAATTCTGAGGTAGGCGCGTGCCCTGCAAACTTGTATTCTCTCTTCAATGGTTGGAAAATCAAGAAGGTAGCGCATCGCCCTGCATGCTGTATCTCTTGTACATCCAAGAATATTGCGCATAGCTTCATTCTGTATCCTTTCCATCCTTTCTATCTGCTTATGGCTGAGAGTCAGTATTGCCATTGCATACTCCAAAACACATGGCAGCGACCACCACCCGTGCAGCATATTGGTGGAGAAAGGCATAACCAGGCAGCACAAGCTAAAGGTAAAGACGGTCCAGTATGACAGTACAGGGCAAGATGTGGTGAGTAAATTAAGACGTGACAAGCGCAGAACGGTTCAGGGCAGGAAAAAAAGCTGGGAGCAGCCACCGTGGTGGAGATTCGAGGTGGAGAAGGCTTGGGTGGATAAGCGTAGTGCTGTAAGGAGATGGCTAAATGCCAAGAAGAACAGAGCTGGTCATCCTAGTCCCTGCTTGCACTTAGAAAGAGAGATGCACACAAAAGTAAGCTATTTCAAAAAACTGGTCAAGGTGGTTAAAAGCGAAAAATGGGCAGAGGTGTGTCAAAGAGTAAGCACAGACAAGTCACTGAAATTGTTCTGGCGACTACATAACAGCATGAGTGGTGTAGTCAAGAATAAGAGCATTTCAGAGTTCCAAGGTGCTGACCTCACCTGGCAGAGGACTGACGAGGACAAGGGCAAAGCCCTCTTTGAACGCTACCTTGAGCAGGGCAACCAGACAGACATGGGAGGCCGAAATCCGGCCAAGGAGATCACCTCAGACAGATGCAAGGCCCAGAACACTTCGGAGGAAGACACAGTGACTGTGAAAGAAATCAAGGCTGTGCTTCGACGATCAAAAAACAGTGCTCCAGGTCCTGATGGCATAAGATACGACGACATAAATAGGTGTACCGACAATTAGCTAGAGAAACTAGCAGACATGTACAACAACAGTATAGGGAGTGCTAGCATCAAGGAGGAATGGTTACACAGCTATCTGATTCCCTTGCCGAAGCCTGACAAAGACCACAAAAAAAATCAGGGATATCGAATTATAACCATGCAGAAAAATATAGGCAAGCTGCTGGAGAAGGTAATTGCCAGGAAAATATCAAGCCAACTAGAGAGGCAAGGTGTTTTCCCACCTACCCTGGGTGGGTACCGTCCAAAAAGAGAAACCTGGACCAATGCAGCAGTCTTTGCCCATGATGTCTATGAAGGTTTCCACTCAGGCACTGAAACCATTGCTGCAGCGATTGATCTTGAGGACGCATACAACCGAGTACCACTGGATTTTTTAATGTTTCAGCTTCTTGAACTAAACGTAAGTCCATTCCTCCTTAGTTGGATCGCTGCAGCCCTCTACCAACGGAAAGTAGTTTTTAGATGTGGCAGTTGGACTTCGGAACCAACAACAATATATCCTGGCCTACCACAGGGATCACCATTATCTCCGGTACTTTTCAACGCCTACACAGTGAGAATCACCAGTGAGCAGATCACTGGACCTGGCAGGACATTGTCGTATGCCGATGATGTTTTAGTGTATCGTCAGGGTAAGGATAGTGAGGAGGTTGCTGTGGAACTACAAACCGAACTCAATCGCATAAGTACTTGGTGTGATGAAGCTGGGGCAATGGTCAACCCAACAAAGGCAACAGTGACTTGGTTCTCGTTGAATAATCATATTGTCAACAATCCAACACCAACTGTAATGCTGTGTTCAGAGACGGTGGAAAGAACGCAGGCAATGAATTACCTGGGGATACGGTTTGATCGATGCCTTGCTTATAATGTGCACATAGACCAGGTGATAACAAAGGCCAAGCGGGGTTTCGCAGCGATGCGGGTGATGGCGGCAGCAAACTGTGAGCAGCGCCATCAATGTCTTCTGTACGATTGGCTGGTCATGTCCCACTTCATTATCAATCCTTATGGCAGATTGTTGTTTCCAATATATGTTTTTTATAAGTCTAATGTCTTTTCCATCAATTTGTAGATCTGCAAGTATATCCACCATGTTGACATGTCTAACTCTATCAAAAGCTTTTGTGTAGTCAATAAAGCAAAGCTGTATATCCTTGTTTACTTCTACAGCACATTCAATAACTGTTCGCAACATATACACAGCATTTACTGTACCCTTTCCTTCTACAAACCCACATTGTTCTTCCCCTATTTCAGGTTGTATTGTCTTCCTCACTCTTTGCATGATAATTCGTAACAAAATCTTTGTGACGTGACTCATTATACTAATTGTTCTATGTTGATCACATTCCAAGGTTCCTGATTTCTTTGGGATTGCAATAAATACAGAATTTCATAATAAAGAAGGTATATCTCCAGTATCATATAATGTGTTCAGCAGTCTTGTAACTTGCTCGATTCCAAATTATTCTAAAGCTTTACTCATTTCTCTTGTGATGTTATCTGCACCGGGGGATTTGCTAGTTTTCATATGCTTAAGAACATTTTGAACCTCCATCTTTAAAATTGGTGGTCCTTCATTATTAAATCTAATATCATACTGTTCCTCTCTGTTATCATTATACAGGTCTTTCACATAATCTGTCCATGCATGTAGAATCTGATCTTTTTCTATTATGATTTTGCCATCTTTAGTTTTTAGACAGCCTGTTGATGTACTTGTTCTTTTATTAGTATGTTCCTGAATTCTTTTGTGCACTAATTTAGTATTTCGACTGTTGTTTTGTTTTTCAAATTCTAAGCACTTTTCCACAAGCCATGATTCTTTTGCCTTCCCACATAATATTCTGACTTGTCTGTGAATGTCTTCACATTTGGCAAGATTATATTTGCTGAGTTTTCTTGTTTACATTAGGTGTAAACTTTCTTCAGTCATCCATTTCTTACGACCCACCTTCTTTAATTTTGGAATAGTTGTTTCTGCAGCCAAACTGACTGAATTCTTTAACATTTCGCATTGATCATTCACATCCTGGAATACTATCTCTAGTGTAGACAATATATAAAATCTGTTCTGTACTTCTATGTTGAATTTGTTTTGTATTTCCTTGTCATTACTCAATGTACACAAATCATATTTAGTGTTTCCTGTTATATACTTGACTTTCTTCAGCTCTATCCTCAATGTTCCTGTAAGTAGTCTTTGGTCACTATAACAATCAGCACTGGGAACTGTTTTGCTACTGTTAGTGTGTTTCTAAATCTTCTGCTAATCAGAATGTAGTCAATCTGGTTTCTGATCCTGCTATCAGAACTCCTCCATGTCCATAATCTTCTAGGGTGTTGCTTAAACAAGGTGTTTCCTACAATCATTTCCTTTTCTTTTGCCTACTTTACGAGTCTGTATCCTCTTTCATTTCTCTCTCCTAAACCATAGTTTCCTACTGTGTATCTATCACCTTGATTTCCTATTTATGCATTGAACTCTCCTATTATGATGTTTATTTCTGAATTTATACATTTCTTTAAGGCAGACTCTATGTCATTATAAAATTCCTCTACATTATATTCACTGGATTCTCCTGTTGGGGCATATACTTGAATAACATTTATGTTAAAAGGTCTGCCACTCAATTTAGCTAGTAGGGCTCTATCCGACACGGCCCAATATCCTTGAACAGATGGTGATGTTTTCCGGTCCAAAATTATTGCCACTCCCCTTTGTCGATCTTCACCTCCAGAATAAATAATCTTAAAATCTTCATCTATCTTGATGCCTGCTCCTGTCCATCTCGTTTCGCTCATCCCTAAAATATTAATGTTTTCTCTTTGTAGTTCTTGTTTTAAGTAAATAAGTACGTGAGTAAATAAGTACGTAAGAAAATAAGTACGTAAGTAAATAAGTACGTAAGTAAATAAGTATTAAGTAAATAAGTGTGTGTAGGTAAATAAATGCCGGCTTCGTGGCTTAGAGGTTATGACTTTTCTCCGTAATCTCGTATACTCTCGTGGGTTAACGTGATGACCGTTCAAATCAGCAGTGGTTCGAATCGCATCGGTAACTTACGGGGTATGTGAGCCGGCCGCTCAGAAAGCAATGGCAAACTACTGAGCGTAATCTTGCCAAGAGATCAACATAAAGCTGAAAGATGCTGGTGTTGACAGCTAAGTCCTGTAAAGGATATGCTAAAAAAAAAAAAAAAAATGTAAATAAGTACTAAGTAAATAAGTGTACGTAAGTAAATAAGTACCTAAGTAAATAAGTAAGTAAATAAGTGTTCGTATGTAAATAAGTACCTAAGTAAATAAGTAAGTAAGTAAGTACGTAAGTAACTAAGTGTACGTAAGTAGATAAGTACCTAATTAAATAAGTAAGTAAATAAGTACGTAAGTAAATAAGTGTACTTAAGTAAATAAGTACCTAAGTAAATAAGTAAGTAAATAAGTACGTACGTAAATAAGTGTAAGTAAGTAAATAAGAACCTAAGTAAAAAAATAAGTATGTTAGTAAATAAGTAAGTGGGTAAGTAAGTAAATATGTAAGTAAATAAGTACGCAAGTAAATAAGGTTACGTAAGTAAATAAGTACCTAAGTAAATAAGTAAGTAAATAAGTGTACGTAAGTAAATAAGTACATCTGTAAATAAATAAGTAAATAAGTACCTAAGTAAATAAGTAAGTAAATAAGTGTACGTATGTAAATAAGTGTACGTAAGTAAATAAGTGTACGTAAGTAAATAAGTACCTAAGTAAATAAGTAAGTAAATAAGTACCTAAGTAAATAAGTAAGTAAATAAGTGTACATAAGTAAATAAGTACCTAAGTAAATAAGTATGTAAATAAGTACCTAAGTAAATAAGTATGTAAATAAGTACCTAAGTAAATAAGTTTGTAAATAAGTAAGTAAATAAGTACCTAAGTAAATAAGTAAGTAAATAAGTACCTAAGTAAATAAGTAAGTAAATAAGTAAATAAGTACCTAATTAAATAAGTAAGTAAATAAGTACCTAAGTAAATAAGTAAGTAAATAAGTACCTAAGTAAATAAGTACCTAACTAAATAAGCAAGTAAATAAGTACCTAAGTAAATAGTATGCAAATAAGTACCTAAGTAAATAAGTAAGTAAATAAGTGTACTTAAGTAAATAAGTATCTAAGTAAATAAGTATGTAAATAAGTACCTAAGTAAATAAGTCAGTAAATAAGTATCTAAGTAAATAAGTAAGTAAATAAGTACCTAAGTAAATAAGTAAGTAAATAAGTACCTATGTAAATAAGTGTACGTAAGTAAATAAGTACCTAAGTGAAAAAAAAAGGATGTTAGTAAATAAGTAAGTGGGTAAGTAAGTAAATAATTAAGTAAGTAAATAAGTATGTAAGTAGATAAGTCAGTAAATAAATAAGTACATAAGTAAATAAGTGGGTAGCTGGGTATGGGTATCCCCTATCAAAGGAGAAGAAAGGCGCCTCCTTCCCTCCGCTATCCTACGGGACACCCTTGGGCAAGGTGGAGTACCCGTTTAGCCCCCCGATCAGGGTTACGTGAAGCCATGGGTGCAGGTGGTGGATAAAGATGAAGAGCAGCCGACAGATAGTTGTAGGTTATGGTCTCCACCTTCACGACGGTAGGCAGGGGATCTCTTTTTTTCGAGGAGACAATGGCTACGGTCACTGACCAGTATGGTTACTGCTAGGAAAGAAAGCAATGGCAAACTACCTTCTTTATAGGTGCCAAGACAATCATGTTGTGTGGACTCATCGATAATCAGAGAAACGGCGTAAATGGGTGCTCTATAGGAGCAGCCTCGCCCGGTATGGATAGTCATGCTCACCAGGTGACTCCAGACCGTCAGCAGGCTACGAGGTGCAAAAGATTAATATCACTGAAAGTAGGAACTTTGAATGTTAGAAAAATGAATGCAGATGGAAAATTAGAAAACATCAAAAAAGAAATGGAGAGAGAGAAGATTAACATATTAGGAATATCGGAAACGAGATGGAAAGGAGCAGGGATAAGGACAGGAGAGGATTGTATGATTATTTACTCTGGGGGAGAAGACAGCAAAGAGGTGTAGCCATTATATTAGATAAGCAAACATCAAATTCTGTCAAAGGATATCGGGCTGTGTCAGACAGAGTTCTATTAGTAAAATTAAACGGATGACCTTTTAAAATAAATGTCATTCAAGTATATGCCCCAACAAGTGAATGCAGTGAAGAAAGTATAGAGGAATTTTATAATGACATGGATTCTGCTTTGAAGAACTGTAAAAAATCAGAAATAAATATCATAATGGGTGACTTCAACGCAAACATAGGAAAGCAAAGCGATGGATGCAGTGTAGGCAACCATGGTTTGGGAGAGAGAAATGAAGGAGGATACAGACTTGTAGAATTTGCAAAATAACTAGAAATTGTTGTAGGAAACACCTGGTTTAAACAGCATCCTCGAAGATCCTAATTCAAGATGTAGATGTTCAATGGGAAATGCTGAAGAATTCAATCAGTTGTGCAGCAGAAAAAACTATTCCTAAAGTAAAGAAAGTGGGCCGTAAGACATGGATGACTGAAGAAATTTTACAACTAATGGAAACAAGAAGACAGAACAAAATAACCCTGCCAAATATAAAGGAATTCACAGAAAGGTCAGAACCTTATGTAAGGAGGCAAATGAAACATGGCTTGAGAAAATTTGCAGAGAAATTGAAGAACAACACAACAGTAAAAATGCGAAACTAATGCACAAAAGAATTCAGGAGCTTACTAATCACAGAACAAGTACATCAGCAGGCTGCCTAAAGACAAAAGATGGAAGAGTCTTAATAGAAAAAGATCAGATCTTACATGTATGGTCAGATTACGTGAAAAACCTTTATGACAATAACAGAGATGAACAGTATGATGTTCAAAATAATAATGAAGGACCAGCAATTTTGAAGATGGAGGTTCAGAATGCTCTTAACCATATGAAATCTGGCAAGACCCCCGGTTCAGACAGCGTCACAACAGAAATGATTAATGCTTTAGAAGAATATGGAATAGATAAAGTTACCAGTCTGCTTAATACAATACATGATACTGGAAATATACTTCAGGAATTATGTAATTCTGTATTTATTGCAATCCCAAAGAAGTCCGGAGCCTTGGAATGTGATCACCATCGAACAATTAGTATAATGAGTCACATCACGAAGATTTTGCTAAGAATTATCATGCAAAGAGTTAGGAGGAAAATACAACCTGAAATAGGAGAAGAACAATGTGGTTTGTAAAAGGCAAGGGTACAGTAAATGCTGTGTATATACTGAGAACCGTAATCGAACGTTCTATAGAAGTAAACAAAGATCTACATCTTTGCTTTATTGACTACACAAAGGCTTTCGATAAAGTGAGACATGTCAACATGATAAGGATGCTTGAGGATCTACAGATTGATGGAAAAGACCTTAGACTTGTAAAAAACATATATTGGAAACAACAAGCTGCCATAAGAGTTGATAATGAAGTAAGCCAATATCAGCCTATTAAGAGAGGTGTGAGACAGGGATGTGTAATGTCTCCAGATCTGTTTTCCCTGTACAGTGAAAGTATTTTCAGAAATATTGAAGATATGGAAGGAATCAACATTGGGGGACGATGCATCAATAACATTAGATATGCAGATGATACAGTCTTGATTGCAGACAATGAACAGGACCTGCAAAATTTAGTAGATGCGGTTGTTACACACAGTGAACAACTAGGGTTAGAATTAAATTGTAAAAAGACACAGATTATGGTCGTCACTAGGAAGAACGAAATACCACAATGTAATATACAAGTAAATGGGAATATTCTTCAACAAGTGAATAGGTACAATTATCTCGGAACAGTAATAACATCTGATGGGAGATGCCTTGAAGAGATTAGAACAAGAATCGCCATGGCAAAAGTAGCCTTTAGCAAGATGAAAAACATACTGACCAATAAAAAGATGTCAATTGAAACGAGAAAAAGAGTGTTGAGATGCTACATAGAACCTGTACTCTTATATGGATGTGAAGCTTGGACAATGAGCAGTCAGGCTGATAAACATCTGATGGCTGTAGAAATGTGGTTTCTGAGGAAAATGCAAAGAATACCTTGGACAGCCAGAAAGACCAATGAACAAGTTCTTCAAGAAACAAATGAAGATCGTAAACTGATTAGAGACATTAGACGTAGACAGTCATAATTTTTTGGGCATGTTATGAGAAGAAATGATCTGAAGAACTTGGGGACAACTTGTAAGATCGAGGGGAACAGACCAAGGGGAAGACCTAGAAGCAAGTACCTGGATGGCTTGGCCTTGTGGCATTGTCGAGACAGAAACACGGAGCTGATCCACGACTCTGGTGATCGGGTGAGATTTCAGAACATGACCGCCCACGCTTACCGGCATGGCACATGATGGATCGATGGAAATAAGTACGAAAGTAAACAAGTACGTAAGTAAATAAGTACGTAAGTAAAAAAGTACGTAAGTTAACAAGTATGTAAGTAAATAAGTACGTAAGTAAATAAGTACTACGAAAATAAGTACGTAAGTAAACAAGTACGTAAGTAAATAAGTACGTAAGTAAACAAATACGTAAGTTAACAAGTATGTAAATAAATAAGTACGTAAGCAAATAAGTACTACGAAAATAAGTACGTAAGTAAATAAGTACTAAGTAAATAAGTACGTAACTAAACAAGTACGTAAGTAAACAAGTATGTAAGTAAATAAGTACGTAAGCAAATAAGTACTAAGAAAATAAGTACGTAAGTAAATAAGCACTAAGTAAATAAGTACGTGAGTAGTCAAGTACGTAAGTAAACAAGTATGTAAGTATATAAGTACGTAAGTAAATAAGCACGTAAGTAAATTATTGTACGTATGTAAATAAGTACGTAAGTAAATACGTAAGTAAGTAAAGGCTGCTTTTGCAGACTACAAGGCGTGGAGGGTACATAGTGCCAGCTCATATTTGCATTGACCAGTTTGCACTCGTTGGGTGATGTGGTCAGTGCGCACTCGTTGGTGTTGTTGTCAGTATCACAGCAACCACCTTTACTTCCCACCCTCTGTCTTGGCATTCATGTTAGGCCAGGTGGTCTGCTGGCTCAAGTCTATTTATCATCCGCTCGAATTCGGACCCATGACTGCTCGCCTTGCAGGTGAACGGGTAGTCCAGAGCGGCACTTAAGGAATGGTGTCACGAAAAAAAAACCGTGATTAACCAGTTGATGACAATATACGGGTTCTGATTAAACGGCTTGTTTTCAAGGCCACAACTGCTTTAACACAGACAGAGAAAAACATGTCGGATTCAAGTTACAATCAGATGTCAACAATCCCAGGAAGGTTAAAAATAACAGCTGCAGATGTTTACGGGGAAGGGAAGTGAGTGAGATGAATCAATACGCCGCCTTTGACAGTTCACGAAATTGTGGCCAGGTGTTCATGACACGCAGCGGGCTTGTTTGGAGGTCAGGACAGGGGGGATAACTGTGAACACGATCAGATAACTCTTGTAGTAATTTAATCTAAGGGGAAGCACTGACGATGAAATGAATTATTGCCCCTGAAACCAGCTAGAGTTGGAGGTCAAAACGTCAAGTAAACAATTCAGGGCTGATTGCCAAGAAAATATGACTTGGTGACGGCAGTGTAACTCGAATTGTTGATCTAGGCGGTAGCGCCTAGGCACTGCAGTTAGAGATTGAACAAAAATGTCTACCGTGTGCGAATTAAGTGGATTTAATCTTTCACGTGCCTGTTATGTCAAATGTAGATGTGATTGGTAGACTGCAGTGTTGCTTAAGGTAGATCATATTGTGTAATTAGTCATAATTAAGTTAGGCAGTAGCATGGTTGAAACTAGCTAGAATAGTGAAGTGATAATTAGCTCGGCTAGTTGAAAATAGAGTAGTGAAGTATTGATAAGCTTTACTAGTTGAGAATTGAGTACTGGGGAATAATTGGGATATTCCAGTGGGTGTCCCTGGTGGGCGGGGCTCCGCATTCTGTTTGTTGAATTGTTTTTTTCTTGTCTTGGCCTGATGAAAACCAATGTATTGAGTCATCTGTCCCTGACAGAGTAAGTTCACTGTATTTTCCTGAGCAGGGCCAATGGCCACGATTATCTAATATAGATCAGTGACGGGGAGGCTATCACCAGTTGTGTTATATATTTTACAGGTTCCCTTAGGTCGGGATGAAGACCACAGAACAATTCAAAAATCCTATCCCGGATAAATTGTGATGCAGAAAGATTGGCCAGCAACTTTCTCAATGAGTCTATGCTCGAAGAAGTTGATCAACATTCTCAGTGGAGCTGAATGGTATAAGTATCCTACAGGATAAATACCGAATGAGTTTTAGGTCATACCATTCGTTAACACACCAGTGATGATGGATGTTCAGTCCACTTATTACTAGATCAGTAGGGACTGATGTTCACATTAGATGAAACCTAACATTGAAGTGTAGTTGTTCCACATATCAAGGAAATTATAACATTAGGACAATAACGAGAAAATAAAGAAATCTTTGTAACATTTCGCAAGAAGGAAAAACAACATGTTCATGGGACGGTGTTCCATTTTTTTTTCACTGCGCAGGAACTATGATGTTTCAGTTTTCTATAAACTATTAGGAACAGTTTTCGTTAGGAACAAAAATAGTATCGTTCCCAGATTGTAGAGTTGAATGAGAATCAGATTTCATCGTCATCAGAGCTCCTGGAGGAGGAACTGTCTGAAGGGAAGGACACGCAATTGGTGAGGTCTATTGTGCTGACTCTTGTGATGTCGTTCAATCCTTGCCATGATGAGTGAACTCTGATCCTGAACTTTGGAGTCTGACCTCTACATTTACATTAGAATACACAACACACATTTTCTTTGCATACACGCCTCACGTACATTACAATTTTCTTTTAATAAATTAATATTTATTAATTGTTGGAAGAATGAGTTGTTAAATATGTTGCGTTGGGGAGAATGAGAGGGGGCATAGTACGACAGTGAGAGAGCGAGATAGGAAAAGGTGTCCACGGGCTGAGGGAGTGTGTTGGACGGAAGCTGGTGGATTCTCCAGGTTATTAGAAAGGGGGTAAAATATAATGTGGGTGTTGACTCCCCTCACTCCAGGGACAACACTTTAAATTAAGACACGACAAATGGGCTTGCCTAATATTCGCCCACGCCAGTCGGCAAGGGACCTGATAAAGATGACTATTCAAACGCCACAGAATACGCCAGTTTATATATATTTTTCTTTACACTATTATAGTTGTAATTGGAGGCACATTTACCATTCATAATATCGCCGTTTTCGAAGTATCGTTCCATGAAAGGCGAGGTATTTGATGATCCACTTGGTATCACATATTCTCTGTGGAAGCGGCCGCAAGCGAACTCGTTGAAGTCCTGGCAAGGATCAGCTGACAAGTTCATCGTCTCCATCATCGCAGCAGCTGAAATATAGAGTATGGAACATGAAATAGTGACGGCATAATTAAATAACTAAATAAACACATTTCTTTAAGCACAATGTAACAAATTATCGTCTGTCAAGACGGCAAAGTGCCAGTACGAGTAGCAGAAGTAGTAGTAGTAGTAGTAGTAGTAGTAGTAGTAGTAGTAGTAGTAGTAGTAGTAGTAGTAGTAGTAGTAGTAGTAGTAGTAGTAGTAGTAGTAGTAGCAGTAGTAGTAGTAGTAGTTGCAGAAGTAATAGTAGTAGTAGTAGTAGTAGTAGTAGTAGTAGTAGTAGTAGTAGTAGTAGTAGTAGTAGTAGTAGTAGTAGTAAATACAACACGCTCATGTTCATGTTGGTGTTCATTTAATTGTGGTTAGGATCATTTTATTATCACGCAGATAGCTCCAGTAAGTATTTCAGTCTCATCCTTTAGATCACTTCATGAGAATCTCAGCACAGTGCACTAATTTCGTAGCGCGGTTGAGGATCAAAATGTGCATGCCAGAATCACAATTATCTTAAATTTGCCACGAATCAGCATAATGTTATGGGACTGTGGCATGGTTAATGCCTGAATGCACGGATGAATAGGATGTAAATCATTCCCTCACTTAACAGGTTACGAGCCCGTGAGTGGAAACGTCGTCCGGCCGTGATCATTACATAATCGGCAGTTCCTATCAACTTAGCTAAAACATCCGATAGAACCACACGTAGTCTTTTTTGCGGAGGGGGGGGGGGTGTTAGGGGTGGGATATTCTGTTTGTAAGTGTGTGTGTGTGTGTGTGTGTGTGTGTGTGTGTGTGTGTGTGTGTGTGTGTGTGTGTGTGTGTGTGTGTGTGTGTGTGTGTGTTAATTTTATTTTCTATTTTAGCCAGGAAAGTAAACACCTGGATTTCTCTTGTTTTCTCTTTTGCAGTTAACAACGGCTGATGGATATTCTATGTGGACTAATCACACGCGGGACCCACGTGTAGTTTTTCTGCCTGTATCTGAGACCTCTAACCTCCCTATCCATTGTCCCAGTGTGCGGGAGCGCTTACTATACTTTTCTTATTGTGTAACAATAAACACGATCCATGCCGGAAGTTGGAGCAACTTCACACACTCTGGATGCGGAAGTACTGTACTCTAACCACTGTGCCATGTTTTCAATAACATTTAACACATATATCGGGCGCGGTAGTATGACTGTTAGGAAATTGCCCCAACCACATCGGACGAGAGTTCAACCCCTGGGCTCGCCACTCGTCAATGTATAGGAAGACTGACGACCTGCTCCTCAATGCAATCACCGTCTAGAACATGTAATGATCTTAGTGTGATGAGACGTCTTAGGCAGCGTCAGAATTTTACAAGTTTGAGAATACAAGTTCATAAGAAAGATATAAAAATAAAACGTCACCACGCTGCTGAGCGCTTACAATGTATCGACGAAATTTACGTCATTAGAGCCGCCTTAGCTCAAAGCTAGATCTGCATTCTAGAAACGGTGGGACACTCTATTAGAGACCACCACTAGAGCAGAGAAGAGAATGACGCTAGGTGTACTGCCTCAATCGATATAAATCCCTGGGCTTTCTATCGAGAAACGCTAGATGGGTTGATAAACTGAGGGATGTCCTGATCAAATGTTATTCCGACACCAGGGGTTAACACCGTCCAGACTTAGAGGAGAGGATAAGGGGTAAAACCCGAGTGAACGTAGCAACAACAGCAGTCGGAATAGGACCAGATGCCTAACACCTCGTCGCAATACAGGGAGATAAGATTCTCAGCCTGCCGGGCAGCAGTAAATTAAGAACACACACCTGACATACATTTGCCAAATTGAGAGAAAGAATGTTTGAATGCCAGCAGTCCGGGAAGGTTTGTATTAACCGCAGATTCAAAGTTACGACGTAACCGCATACAATCGCTGGGCAGCGAAACGAAGCATTGTTTCAGACACATGTCGGAGCGTCAGTCAGTTTGATTAACAGATGAAACTACAGTCCAGGAGGAAAGGAGAGGAAGAGTTAACAGGAGACTGGACATAGGTAATTATTCCACGTGAAAAGATGATTAGAGAAATGCAAAGTACGTCAGGGAAAAAAACAACTTATTTAAACTACGGGCATTGCCAACAAGAATGCAGACGCTTGCACAATAGCATATATGAAGGATACCTGGTGGAATTTTATCATTTCGTTCTTTTCAACGTCTGTATGAAGTCTTGAGACGGAATTTCCTAAACTATAACCTCAGGTAATACCAACATATTATTTTGATCTGGGTGTCTACTGTTTGAGGGCTTGCAGTAGGTCTGTTTCTGTGTATTCTCCCAAACTTTAAACTTGTGGATTTTATTTGTACTCATTGTTTCAGCTCTGGCCTTTAATATTCCACTGTGAACTTTGTCGTCTTCTTTTTTCTTTCGTTCGCTACTTTGGTTTCTGATTTATGGTATGTAATAATTTGGAGAAATCTAACATTATCCAAGACACGTGAGTGCTTGGCTTATTCATGTACAGGAGATACATTAGATTCATCCTGCATGAGGTCGACGCACATTGAAGACTGACTACTTAGTAGAAATTCCTGAGAGCAAGCAGTCTTATTGATAGCGTCCACAATAATGTGGTTATTTGGACCAACACTTAAAATGCCTTCCAAGAGTGTTGTGAAACCACTTGGAGGGAGAAGTGTCAACAGTTCACATTTTCTGCATGGTGTCTGCATGAGCACAGACAGAGGTCTTAGGACACTCATCTTTCAGACAGATGCAGGGAAGGCCTTTCATGTACGACAGGAATGTGCGACTCAGCCCTTCCGACAGACAGTATAAGAGATAGAAAGGGGGGGGAGAGAGAAGAGAGAGAGAGAGAGAGAGAGAGTAATTGAGGATGAACGTAGTATGGATAAAGACTCATTATATAGGGGGAGGTGATTGTGTATATGTTTTGAGCTATAGATACTCTGTACTAGATATTGTTTTATAAATATTTACATATATACACATATATATTTATTTGGGGCTGATATATGTTATGTAACATGCAAGTATTTTATAAGATGAATGTATGTTTATATGAATGTATATCCATATCTGTTTTAAGATGTGTAGACTTAGATACTACCCATCTCCATTCGTTTCATTCCAACTCTCTTAGGAGCAATGGTCAGTCAACGATCCACTCACATAAGGGAGTGACAGAGCCTCCGGAAAGGACCAATTTGGAATCCTTTTAGCTGACAGTGCACCGCGGCTCACCGGGAAAGCATGACCTATGCCTTCGTCAGTTGAGTTAACTATAGAACCAGTATAATCATTACCATCATCACATTATCATCACATAATAAGGAAATAAACAGTGGTAGTTTTTTTTTTTTTTAAACTCGATAGTTATTCCATTATTCTAATTGTAAATGATTGTGTAGCTTAAGTGAGTGCACGCATTTATAAAACAGTCTGGGGTGTCAACAATATATCATTACAGGAGGAGACCAGTCAGGAGGTACCATGCCTATGTAGCCCTTAAGCAAGAAGCTTATCCTTCTTCTTCTTCAGCATTCCGAGCCATTGAGGTTCTTTGCTGCAAATACAATCTGTCTCCATTCGTCTCTCTGGTGGACCTTCTCTTGCCAGTCGTTGATTCCAAGTGCTTGTAGGTCTGTATGTATATTATCTCTCCACCGCCTTCTTGGTCTACCTCGGGGTCTACGGTCATTTATTTCCTGAGTGTAAGCGAGTTTTGTTTCCCTATTATCTTCCATTCTTTCTATATGCCCCAGCCATTGTAGTCTATTAGCCTTCATGATACCAGTGATTAGCGGGGACTTAAACAAATCATAAATGTCTTTGTTACTTCTTCTTTTCCACTCTCCACTTTGTGTATCCCTAATGGGTCCAAAGATGCGTCTTAAAATTTTGTTCTCAAAGGTTTGTAACAAGGCTTCGTCTCCTTTCGTTGTACTCCAGGTTTCAGAGCCATACAGCACAACTGGTCTGATCAGTGTTTTGTATATTGTGATTTTGGTGTTACGAGATAGCGCCTTTGATTTTAGTAGATGTTGTAGTGCATAGTATATCTTATTTCCAGAGTTGATTCTAGTTTGTATTTCTTCCCTTATGATGTTGGAGCAGTTGAAGATTGTACCCAGGTATTTGTATGTTTCCGTTCTTTTAATGGTCATATTATCTATTTGTATGTGGCCAGAGTTTTTAGCCATTCCGTCTCTTGAAATTACCATATATTCTGTCTTATCTTGGTTGATAACCAGCCCCATCTGTTGGGCTTTTTCCTTTAAGTGAGTCAATATTTCTAATGTCTTTTGTTCACTTTGCCCTATAATATCTATATCATCTGCATAACCAAGCAGCCTTGGATGTTCCTCCAATATCACATTCCTCCTTTACCTTCCTTACAACTTTCTCTAGAGCCAGATTGAAGAGTAGCGGCGATAGTGCATCACCCTGTTTCAAGCCAGATGTTATTTGGAAGGGGTCTGATTTCCTGCCTTTATATGTTACTATATTATAAGTATCTTCCATGCATAGTTTGGTCATGTTAATTAACTTCCTTGGTATTCCAAATTCCTGCATAACATTCCATAGACTATTCCTATGGACACTATCATAAGCCTTTTTAAAATCCACAAAAATGTTATGGAGATCTCTTTTATATTCCCAATGTTTCTCGGCTATTTGTCGTAAGATAAATATCTGATCTATTGTTGATCTGTTTTGTCTAAAACCCGCCTGGTAGTCACCTAATATGTCTTCTGAATATGGTTTTAGTCTATTTAGTAATACTGCGGATAGTATCTTATAGCTTGTGGACAGTAGTGATATTCCTCTATAATTTCCACATTGGAACTTGTCTCCTTTCTTAAAGATAGGTATCAATAATGACTCTTTCCAGTCATGGGGTAATTCTTCTGTCCTCCAGATTTTTATTATTAGTTCGTATAGCTTTAGATGTAATGCATGGCCACCTGCCTTTATAAATTCAGCAGCAATTCCATCAGTCCCAGTTGCCTTATTGTTTTTAAGTCGTGTGATTACATATAGGATTTCTTCAAATGTAGGTTCTTCAATTTGTGGTTCGCATGTTAGAACCTCTTCCTGTGGGAAAATGTTACTTGGAGCTTCACAATTTAGTAATTCAATAAAATATTCTTTCCATGTGTTGCACATTTCTTCATTGGTATTTATCATATTCCCATTTTTGTCTTTTAAACCATATGTGTTTTGTTGGTGCCCTCGTTTCATTGACTTCAGTACTTTAAAAAACTTTCTGGATTCATTTTTCTGGTGATTAGTTTCCATATCTTTGATTATATTACTCATATATTCTCGCTTCTGCTGTCTGACTATTTTTGTAGCCTCTTTACATTCATTTCTATAATGCTCTTCCTTTTGGATGTTATTGATGTCATTTAACCATACATGTCTGGCATTCTTCTTCTTAGTGACTGCTTCTTCACATTTTTGATTGAACCATCTGTTCTTTCTATGCGTGGTTGACACACCGAGACATTCTTCTGCGGTAGATTGAAGTGTATTCTTGATGTTCAACCAAGTTTGGTCAACGCTTTCCTCCAAAGGGTTTTGAAAAGTTTCAAGTTTACATTTTATTTCATCTGTAAATTTCTCTTTGACTGTAATGTCTTGTAGTTTTTCTCTGTTATATGTTGGGTGTAATCTTTGTAATTTAGTATAGAAAGCTCTCTTAAGTTTTATTTTAAATTTTGTTCCAACGAGGAAATGGTCACTGTGGCACTCAGCTCCTCTATAACTTCTGACTTGCTGTATGTTTGATGCATTTCTGTTGTTAATTAAAATGTGATCTATTTGATTATAGGTTCTCTTGTCACATGATTTCCAAGTTTGTTTGTGTATATCCTTTCTTTGTAGTCTGGTACTGCTAATCTGCAGTCCTTTGGCTTCTGCCAGGTTGATGACTCTCCATCCATTATCATTTGAAGTTGTATGTAGGCTTTCCATACCGGCCACTTTTTTATTAGTTTGCTCTCTACCTATTTTTGCATTGAAGTCTCCCAGCACAATCAGGATGTCCTGTTTGGGGGTTTCTTCTATGACATCTTCCAGATCATTATAAAAGTCTTCTTTAATATCATCTTCTTTCTCTTCAGTAGGTGCATGTACATTAATCATCGTTATATTTTTCCATTTACCTTTTATTCGTAATTTACTAATCCTGTCATTAAAAGCTTTAAAGTTTAAAATGTTCCCCCATAACTCTTTTTTGATGACAAATCCTGTTCCTAATTCATGTTTATTTTGGGTGTTTCCTCCATATATTATAATCATTCCATTTTGCTCTAAAGTACCCTCTCCTGGCCACCTTATTTCTTGAATTGCTGTGATATCCATTTGATATTCAACCAGCTCCCGGGTTAGTTCTTCGGCCGCTCCAGCTTGATATAGTGTCCGTACATTCCATGTTCCAAATCTCAAAAGTCCTTTAACGTTCCAAGGTCGTTGTCCAGATAAGTCAGTCCGATATCGAGGCTCATGTATTTGTTTCGTAACAAAGAAAGGTTTTTACAAAGGTGGGGATGTTAACCCCACGCTTCAACCCCCAACCTGGAGGACCAGGGTGTTTCTCTTTGTCTGTTCTCTACCCTTTGACCTGTCCGGCTTGGGAGGCCCTGCTGGTAGCTACGCTACCGCCGGCATAGCTCTCAGGGTCATTGAGAAACTCAAGCTCCCCCACCACGACAAGGTGGAAACACCATCGGGGGAGAAGAAGCTTATCCTGCATATATTAAATCTTCTTTCTCACTCCTGTGAATACCAAGTGCAGCTGTATCTATCTTTTCAACGAGTCACATCTTGGCTGTTTACTTGAGTATCTAGACTGTGTCTTCAATAAGCATAACAGGCATGTGTCCCAAGGTTTCTCTCTGAGACCTGGGGTGTCCAATAGTCACATATGACAAAAGTAAGGAAACACAAGCTGCACCCAGAACTAAACATCAGTAGGAGACATAATGACTTTTGACAGAGTGGTTGCCCTCCAGGGATCTAGCTTAGTCAATTTTTGACACCTAGGACAAGACAGATGCATAGCAGATTAATTTGTGTCTTTTTACAGACGCACATAGTTAAGTTATGCATAATTAATTAACCTTATAGCCGTCACACATAACCTGCCTGTGAAAAAAGTATATTAAAATTGTAACAGGCACATAGTTAAACTATAAATAAATACTTTAAGTGGATTGCAATCAAACATACTCAAACAATTTCATTAGCATTAGCATTGTATATACTCTATTGTTTAGTTAAATAAAAAATGTTAGTTGCATATTCTTTACTGGACGTTGCAATCAACACCAGCATTGTTTTTTTTTTTATATTTGCTTGGCATGCTTGAAATTGCTTTCTGAACGAACAGTACCTATACCATTTCGTAAAATACCATAGCAAGATGGTCTGATGCCAAATCGCCCGCAGCTGTGTTTCGAACGCGGGTATGCGAGATTACGAACTGCGTCCGTAATACCTTCGCCACGGAGCCGGCATTGTGTAGTTAAACTATACATATGTACTTTACTAAGATCACAATAAAAAATAGTTACCTGTCCATAAGCATACCAACATTATAACAAGCATACATAGTTAACTCTGCATGAATACTTTACATATACTTTAGCCATGCTCACCAACCCTGACACACCACATTGTGCCAACGGTTCCGAGCGGAGGGTCTCGATTGGGAGAGTACTAGCTTTATCCTTGTGCCAGAAAATGCAACCTAGACACTAAATCTCATAGCAGGGCATACCAGGCCCTAATCCTAAGTTGGCAATTCTCTAGGATCGAAGCTCGGACAGGCGGTCAGTTAGAGCATTAATTTGCTGATCGGGCAGCTTCCGCAGTTTGTCTTGTTCCAGATGTATTGATGTTTCCATTCCCATGGAGTAAATTGGGTAGTCCGAGAGAGTGATCATGCTGCAAGAACAATACATGTTCTCTGAAATTCAGCCAAGGATATGTGCTATAGAGCTGTAGAACTCCATCACAGGTCTTAACTGGCATAGGAATCAAATCCGGGTGCAACAGTTTGAAGGTTATTGTCAACAGGAGTAGACAGGGGCGCAACGGAATGAGACCGAAGAAATAAGGAAAGAACAACGTGAAACACTTTCAGTGAACGGAAACAAACTAGGAAGGATATGCACAATTATGGCAGGCAGTGTGCAATCTACTACTGGATCAAGATATGCGAGTGCTTTCAAAATGCAAAAGATAAGGGAAACATCGGAAAGATGAATGAAGGGATAATGACGGCCTTCGGATCAATAATTAAAAGAAGTGCACCACTGAAAACCTTAAGTAAACAAATCAAATCATCAATGATCAGAAACAGCAAATGGACAGATGGGTAGAGCACTATTTGGAGGTAGGCCAAACTGACGGATGATGCTCTCTACGCCATAGACCCTACCTACTCTTGACCGCCTGAACACGCTTCCCACCATAACCGAAGCTAAGAAAGCGATTAAAGATCTTGATTCTGGTGAGGCTCCAGGTAAGGAATGGGTTCCAGTAGAGGTTACACGGAGTGGCCAAGACATACTCACTCTACAGTTCCACGAGATAATAGATCTATGCTGGTAAGAAGGACAGGTCGCACGGAATTTCGAAGATTCAAGCATCATAACACTGTACAAGAACAAGGGGAATTGGAGTGACTGTAACAACTGTAGGGGTATCCAACGTAAATGTGTCGTTGGGAAACTATTTGCCAGCATTTTTCTGAGCAGACTTAAATTCCTCGGAGATAATGTCTACCCTAAATCACAATGTGGCTTTCGACGGAACCGGTCTACGATTGATATGCTATTATCAATGTGACAACTGCAAGACAAATGCCGTGAACTGAATCCACCACAGGGGCATTTGATTTGATTAGTTGTGATGATCTGTTCAAGGCGCTAAAAATAATCGCCTGCAGACCATCACGTATGTCATTCACGGAATCTTTACACACAGGCATAATAGTGCATCTTCAGAAGAGTTTGCAATCAAGAGTTGAGTTAAGCAAGATTATTTACTTTTTTCCACCCTCTTTGGAATAATCCTTTAATTTATATTCAGATATACATTTTGTGATCAGGATGGTGGTATATACTTCCTTGACCCTCAGATGGGGAACTCTACAATGCTCAGAGATTGAAAGCCAAGACCACGATTAGGAGGGTACTGGTAAGAGATGCTGCAATTACGACGCATTCTGAGGAAGTATTATAACGCATTACTATCAGCATTCTCCATCTCTTGTTATGAATTTGGTTTAACAATTAGCTAAACGAAGGTAGAATATATGGCATAAGGTGAACATGGGGTACCATCAATCTTTATTGACGCCGCAGAACTGTGGATAGTTGACCATTTCACATATCTGTCATCAGAGGTAAGCAATAAATTATCCTTAGATAAGGAAATCAACATTAGGATTAGTAAGGCAGCAACAAAAATGAACAGGTTAATAAAGAGAGTGTGGGAGAACAAAAAGCTTACTGCCAAAACATAATTCATGATCTTTCAAACCTGTGTCCTCAGTACTGTTCGTTATGGCAGTGAAGTCTGACCAACTTACATCAAGAGAAACGTTTAAACAGCTTTCACATGCGATGTGTGCGAAAAATACTTGGTATAATTAGTTCCCATTTATCGAGGTCTTAGAAATATCAGGTTGTATGCCGGTTTGTTCCATACTTAGTCTTCGTAGACGTAGATGGATAGGACACATTGGGAGAAAAGACGATGGTAGAATACAAAATGACATCTTGTTTGGTGAATTACAGATGAGTTAAAGATCATCTCGGCCGCTACTACGGTACAAAGATGTGTGTAAGCGGGACATGATTGATACAGGCATTGATATTGCACATTGAGAGCACGTCGCCGATGATCGTGGTGCACCGAGCATGTGGGACGTCAGATGGTGCGTGATGGTGGAAATGTTCATGTGTTCACAGGCATCCATTTAACTTTTCTAATCAATTTACGGTTTTCATTTGTTTCTTGAAGGACATGTTCATTGGGTTTTCTGTCTGTCTATGGCGGTATTTGTATTTATTTACAAACCACATTTTTTTCAGTTTGCCTGCTCATTATCCACGTTTCACATCCATACAAAAGTACAGGTTCTGTGTAGCACTTCAACACTCTTTTACTCGTTGCAAATGACATATTTTTATTCGTGAGTATGTTTTTCCATCTTGCCACGCCTATTCTTGCCTATTCTTCTAATCTCTTTCGGGCTAACTCCCATCAGATGGTTTGACTATTCCGAGATAATTGTACCATCTACTTCATTAAGAATATTCCCATTACTTGTATATAACATTGTGGTATTTCCTTCTTTCTAGTGACGACCATAATCTATGTCTTCTTAAAATTACATTCTAAGCCTAGTTGTTCACTGTGTACAACACCATCTACTAAATGTTCTAGATCAGTGTTTCCCAACGTGGGGCCCACGCCCCACAGGGGGGCAATTCGACTGTTAAGGGGGGGGGGGGGGGGTAATTCGAAAATGGAAGAAATCGGCTGAATATAACAAAACGGGGAGACTTGAGACTGAAGTTAACTAAATTGGAACCTGACATAAGATCTCTTTGCAGCAAGCATCAAGCGCAAGGATCTCACTAAGTTTAAATAATAAATAATTACTAATAATTAAAATAATATAGAAAAATCTTTCATTAAAATTATTTTGTACTTGAATTTCAGTTCTCCATTATATGTTTTGAAAATTTACTTACTGTGTTTGCTCAATAATTACCTAGTGATTTCTTCCTAAAACCTATCATTCAAGTTTCTTTAGAGAACATTTCAATTTTTGAATATTAAAAATAATGTATATGTTAAGGGAGGGGGGGGCGTGGGGAGGGGGGGGGGGGCAATATGAATTTTAGAAAGGCTTTAGTGGGGCATGGCACAAAAAAGGTTGGCAAACACTGTTCTAGATCATGTTCATTGTCTGCAATCAATAATAGCTACTAAATGTCTAGATCATGTTCATTGTCTGCAATAACATCAAGTCACACGTGGCCAAACTAGACAAGAGAGCTATGCAGAGAGTCAAAGAAGAATAGTCAACCAACACAGAACTGTCACCAGTAGCTACATGCTGAAGGTGATACTGAATACACTTGTTGGCTAAGAGCTCGACGTGCAATGAGGATAATCTTGTGACTAAGTAATTAGTTCAGGGCCAACCCAAAAAAAAATCCAAAAAATAACCACCATCCAAATTTCCCAAAAAAAACAAACCAAAATTCCCCCCCCCAAACCTAAAAAACCCCTCAAAAATAAAACCCATTCACCTTAAACCA
>JACEFZ010007127.1:0-27608 GCA_014155875.1 Cepaea nemoralis
CCCCCCCCGGGGGGTTTTTTGAACTCCCCCGTGGGGGACTGTGAGGAGGTGGAGCTGCCAGCCTGGGGCCAGCAGCTGTACTCCAGCCACTGGAGCTCTGCCCAACCTGTGTCCGATCCTCCGGCCAAGATCATCTGTCTGCTGCTGGCCAAGCTGGGCGACTTCCTGGTGCCAGGTGGGCCTTCACTACATTGTGTTCTGTGTGAGGAAAGAGAGAGCTTGTAGGTGTGTGTGTATGAGAGAGAGAGAGAGAGAGAGAGAGAGAGAGAGAGAGAGAGAGAGAGAGAGAGAGAGAGAGAGAGAGAGAGAGAGAGATGTAATATTGAGAACATTGTGACGTAAGCATTTATGTGCTGACTAACTTACTGATTAACTAATGTACTGACTAATTTACTGACTCACTAATTTACTGAATGACTAACTGATTGAGCAGTGTGCTGACAAATTTACTGACTGACTCACTTATTGGTGGACCAACTTACTGATTGACTAATTTATTGACTGACTAACTTACTGATTGAGTAATGTGCTGAAAAAATTTACTGATTAACTTACTGGTGGACTAACTTACTGATTGACTAATTTACTTACTAACTTTCTAATTAATAACATAATTAACTTACTAATGGATCAAATGGCAAACTTACTAATTGACCAAGTGACTAACTTACTGAATAACTGACTGACTAACTTGCCTGTTGATCAAATGGCTGTAATTTGTGAAACACTGTGGACACTTTCATTGATATTAAGATATATAGCCTTTCTGGACAACAGTCAGATGGATAGATTTGACACATTTTTGTTGCCTTCTGAAAGTAAACACAGGGAAGGCAGTTGAAGTACATCAGAAGTTGAAGTGGGTTCTCCTGATGGCGAGGGACACTGGTAACAGGGAAAGCTAATCCACACGCAAAAATCAGTCCTGTGAACTGGTAGTAGTAGTACGTGTATGGACTATGCTGGAGTTCAAAGCAAGCGAAAGCAAATAAAAAACAAATTGATTTATTTAATTGTTTCGGGATTTGAGATTTAAAGATTGAGCAACCCACTACTGGCAACGCTGATCGTATTCGGGTATGAATCTAAGACCTTGTCCATGTCAATTTGGAAGCACTATACTCGAGTTTCGCTCTTGTTTGAGCTCGTCAGTAGTGCATATCCTTAACCGGACCCAGAAACAAACCCCGGATCACTTGCATGTGACGTGGGTGTGTAACCACTAGACCACGTGATACACACTAGAAACAACCAAATTCTCACACTAGAATATCACAACGTCACCCATCGTAGGTTATAGTTCAAAATAAAAAAAATTATCTCCAAAAAAAAGACGTCTCATTGTCCATCTCCCTACCATCTCACTGTCTGTCTCACTGACCATCTCACTGTCTGTCTCACTGACCATCTCACTGTCTGTCTCACTGACCATCTCGCTGACCATCTTACTGTCCATCTCACTGACCTACTCACTGTCTATTTCACTGACCATCTATCAGACTATCGCAGTGACAGTCTCACTAACTAATGGTCGAATTGCATCACTAATTTTTACGCTACACAATGTATATGTACAATTTTTGCGAGAATGCTCATGACAATCATCAGTGTCTCAACTGTGCATAAAGTGTGGGAGTTTGTTCTTATTAGTTTCAGTGATCATGTATGTGTGTAGATGTGAGGATATTTTGTGGGTGTGTAGTGAGGATTTTTGTTTGGGGGTGTGGGGGGAAAGTAGTGGAGGTGTTGTGGTGGGGATGTGGATGGTTATGAGTGATGTGTGGATGGGTGAAGGGATGTGTAGTCGGTGGGGGATGTATGGTGTGGGTTTTTTTGTAGGGGGGGAATATTGGGAGGATTATTGGGAAAATATGTGGGTGTGGGGGGTTGGGGGGTGTGAGTAGGGATGTGTATTTTGGTGGGTGACATGGGTGTGTAGGAGATTGTGTGGGTTGGGGATGGGTGTGTAATGGGTGTGGGGATTTAGTTGGGGGGGTTGTGAATGGGATATGTCTTGGGGTGGGAGTGTGTGAGTGTGGATGGGTAAATGTGAGTGGGTGGAGGATGTATGTGTGGGTGGTGAGGATGTTTTAGGTGGGGGATGTGTGGGTGGTGGGGAGATGTGTGTGTGTGGATGAGAGATGTGTGGCGGGGATGTGTATTAGGAATCATGTGGGAGGTTTTTTGTGTGTGGGGGGATGTGCTTATGGGGTTTTTGGTGTGGGAGGGGAGATGTGTAAGAGATGGGGGGGGGTGGGATGTGCGGTGGATGACGGATGTATGGATTATGGGGATGTGTTTTTGGCTGGGTGGTTGGGGTGTGTGTGGGTGGGGGGGTTTGATGAGAGATGCATGTGTTGATGGGGGGATGATGTGTGGGTGTGAGTGGTTGAGGGATAGTACGTGAGTGGGTGGATGTGGTGGAGATGAGTGTATGGTTGGGGGATGTGTGTGTTTGTGGGAAGATGTGTGTGAGCAGCGGATGTGTGTGGGTGGGATATATGTGGGTGGTGGGAGGTGTGTGTCTTTGGGTGTTTATGGGTGGAGGATAATTGTGGGCAGGTGGGGAGATGTGTTTGTGGGTGGAGATGTGTGTATAGTTGGGGGATGTGTAGTTGAGAGGTGGCGGATATTGGGTGGGTGAGTGGGTGTAGGTTGGCTGATGTGTGTGTGTGGGTGGGTGGAGAAAATTGTGAGGGTGCGGTATGTATGTGTGGATTGGTGCGGGATGTATGGGTTGACGGAGGTATGTGTGTGTGGTTTTGTGATGTGTGTTTTGCTGGGTGGTTGCGGGTGTGTGGGTGGGTGGTAGAGAATATGTGGGTGGGTGTGTGCGAGTTGGTGATGGGATGGGTGGGGGATGTATGTGTGGGTGGGGAAATGTGTGTGGGTGGGGGATCAGTGGGTGGGTGGCGGCTTGTATGTTTGCCTGAGTCTGTGTGAGTGCGTGGAAGTAGGTGTGGGGGTGTGGTGTATGGGGGATGTGTGGGTGGCTGCGGAGGGTGGATGGGGGATGTGTCTCACAACATTGCATTATGCATTGTTTATGTTTACAACTTTAATTTGACAATGTTTTTTTTCCCCATGTAAATGTACCATGCGTAATATGCATTGTTTATGCTTACAAAATCCATTTGACAATGTTTTTTTTTCCCTATGTAAATGTAACATGCACATTTTATGAATGAAAGATGAGTGATCGAAAGGGCCAAATGTAAGACGGGCCTGCGTGCCCAATTTTTTACCCTTTTAAAATAAAGTTTGTTTGTTCGTTCGTTCGTTCGTTCGTTCTCACTGTCTGTCTAGATTAGCTTCATAAGTGATGTTGAATGAAATAATGTATGAGAGGAAATAGAGAAGAAGGGCAGAATGTCAGATGGGCCTGCATGCCCAATTCTTAACCCTTTTAAAATAAAGATTGTTCGTTCATTCGTTTCTCACTGACCAGCTCACTGACTATCTCACTGACCATCGTACTGTCTGTCTGATTGGCCCTCTCACTGTCTGTTTCACTGACTGTCTCTCAGACCGTTTCACTGACTGATGACATAATTCTGTTAATGTGGTTTATACTTCAACAGGAGACCAGGTGCTCCTCTCGAGTCGATCGCCGTCACAAGAGTCTTCTGTGCCAGGAAGGTCAGCAAAACCTGGCGACTGTGACAAGCTGGAAGACAGTGACATCCAGAGAGGAAAACTCTCAGTCCTCGTTCACAAGCGGGAAGACCAGATGTCACATGACATTATCCAACCATTACTGAGGTTTGTCCACTTGTCATGTGTTTGTGGACATACCTGATGGAGTTTGTGTTCTTATGATGTGTTTGTGGACATAGCTGATGGAGTTTGTGTTCTTTTCATGTGTTTGTAGACATAGCTGATGGAGTTTGTGTTCTTTTCATGTGTTTGTAGACATAGCTGATGGAGTTTGTGTTCTTTTCATGTGTTTGTAGACATACCTGATGGAGTTTGTGTTCTTATGATGTGTTTGTGGACATAGCTGATGGAGTTTGTGTTCTTTTCATGTGTTTGTAGACATAGCTGGTGGAGTTTGTGTTCTTTTCATGTGTTTGTAGACATAGCTGATGGAGTTTGTGTTCTTTTCATGTGTTTGTAGACATAGCTGATGGAGTTTGTGTTCTTTTCATGTGTTTGTAGACATAGCTGGTGGAGTTTGTGTTCTTTTCATGTGTTTGTAGACATAGCTGGTGGAGTTTGTGTTCTTTTCATGTGTTTGTAGACATAGCTGGTGGAGTTTGTGTTCTTTTCATGTGTTTGTAGACATAGCTGATGGAGTTTGTGTTCTTTTCATGTGTTTGTAGACATAGCTGATGGAGTTTGTGTTCTTTTCATGTGTTTGTAGACATAGCTGATGGCATTTGTGTTCTTTTCATGTGTTTGTAGACATAGCTGGTGGAGTTTGTGTTCTTTTCATGTGTTTGTAGACATAGCTGATGGAGTTTGTGTTCTTTTCATGTGTTTGTAGACATAGCTGGTGGAGTTTGTGTTCTTGTCATGTGGTTGTGGACATAGCTGATGGAGTTTGTGTTCTTGTCATGTGTTTGTGCTTGTCTTGTGACAGATTCTACTTGGTACTCTTCCCTCAGGTTCTGCCCAGTACCTGCCTCTTGTGGCAGATTCTACTTGGTACTATTCCCTCAGTTTCTGCCCAGTACCTGCCTCTTGTGGCAGATTCTACTTGGTACTCTTCCCTCAGGTTCTGCCCAGTACCTGCCTCTTGTGGCAGATTCTACTTGGTACTCTTCCGTCAGGTTCTGCCCAGTACCTGCCTCTTGTGGCTGATTCTACTTGGTACTCTTCCGTCAGGTTCTACCCTGTACCTGCCTCTTTGTGGCAGATTCTACTTGGTACTCTTCCTCAGGTTCTGCCCAGTACCTGCCTCTTGTGGCAGATTCTACTTGGTACTCTTCCCTCAGGTTCTGCCCAGTACCTGCCTCTTGTGGCTGATTCTACTTGGTACTCTTCCGTCAGGTTCTACCCTGTACCTGCCTCTTGTGGCAGATTCTACTTGGTACTCTTCCTCAGGCTCTGCCCAGTACCTGCCTCTTGTGGCTGATTCTACTTGGTACTCTTCCGTCAGGTTCTACCCTGAACCTGCCTCTTGTGGCAGATTCTACTTGGCACTCTTCCCTCAGGCTCTGCCCAGTACCTGCCTCTTGTGACAGATTCTACTTGGTACTCTTCCTCAGGCTCTGCCCAGTACCTGCCTCTTGTGGCAGATTCTACATGGTACTCTTCCCTCAGGCTCTGCCCAGTACCTGCCTCTTGTGGCAGATTCTACTTGGTACTCTTCCCTCAGGCTCTGCCCAGTACCTGCCTCTTGTGGCAGATTCTACTTGGTACTCTTCCATCAGGTTCTGCCCAGTACCTGCCTCTTGTGGCTGATTCTACTGGTACTCTTCCGTCAGGTTCTACCCTGTACCTGCCTCTTGTGGCAGATTCCACTTGGCACTCTTCCCTCAGGCTCTGCCCAGTACCTGCCTCTTGTGACAGATTCTACTTGGTACTCTTCCTCAGGCTCTGCCCAGTACCTGCCTCTTGTGGCAGATTCTACTTGGTACTCTTCCCTCAGGCTCTGCCCAGTACCTGCCTCTTGTGGCAGATTCTGCTTGGCACTTTTCCCTCAGGTTCTGCCAACTACTAGCCTCTTGTGGCTATGTACTCAGGAAACTCAGCATCAGGCACCTCAACAGCACTGTTGAGGTGCCTGATGCTTCACAGCAATCTATTCCCTTAGTGAATTTTAACACAGAAGCCATAAACAATATGTTGCACGATTTATTGCCTGGCATATTTTGCTGCATCTTATGCATATCCTGCAGAGTTATGTATCACTGACATGTGCTGTTTGTATCTCTACCTGTATATCATTTCAATGCTTTCTTATGTTTTTGTATGTTCTGTTGAACAGCTGTGAGAATCGTCCGTTCCGTCTGATGGGAAATGCCAACATTGACAAGGTGATGCGCCTTGACAGGGAACTTGCAAAGGTAAGCAGTCAGTGTGGACTTGTTCTCCTGTATCAGAAATGCCCACATACATATTGTTCGCCTTATTCCCTTGTATCGTGAATGCTGATGTAACTATGTGTTTTCCTGTGTTCCCCTGTGTGTTCCTGTATCAGAAATGCCCATGTAACTATATGTTTCCCCAAGTTTCCCTGTATCAGGAATGCCCATGTTTTCCTGGGTTTCCCCATGTTTCCCTGTATCAGGAATGCACATGTATCTATATGTTTCCCCATGTTTCCCTGTATCAGGCATTCCAATGTAACTATATGTTTCCCCAAGTTTCCCTGTATCAGGAATGCCCATGTTTTCCTGGGTTTCCCCATGTTTCCCTGTATCAGGAATGCACATGTATCTATATGTTTCCCCATGTTTCCCTGTATCAGGCATTCCAATGTAACTATATGTTTCCCCATGTTTCCTGTATCAGGAATGCCCATGTTTCTCTGTGTTTCCCCATGTTTCCCTGTATCAGGAATGCCCATGTAACCATGTTTTCCCTTATTCCTTATCAAGAATGGCAAGGCCGAGCTGACCACAGAAGATGCTGTTAGTGCCTTCAAGAAAGCCTACAAGTGGGCCCAGATGGGTTTAGTCATATCCACGGCTCCACCCACTGACACCAACAGCTCAGAGAACAACAACGGCTCTGACAAGAAGAAGACAGCCTCGGATGTTATCTGTAAGGAGAAAAATTCTGAACTGGCCAGGTAAGTGATATTTATATATTTAAAAAAATGTCCAATGATATTTAAAAAATATGGCCATTGTTTATTTAACCACAAAAGCCACAAACAACATGTTGCTCGATTTATTGCTTGACATATTTTGCTGCATCTCGTCAGGTGCATACTGCAGAAGTATATATCAATCATTCATGTGCCATGCCAGAAAGCGTGGGCGGTCATGACTCGCCATTTCACTCGATCACCAGAGTCGTGGATCAGCTCAGTGTTTCTGTCTTGTCCATGCCATGTGGCCAAACCATCCAGGTATTTTCCTCTCGGTCTTTATATATCATATGAAGTGAATAATTGAATAATACTTTAGCTGAAAGTAAGCTACAATTAAAACACACAGTCACATGTATTGTTCGAATGTGGAGCATCTGTTATCCCCTTGGTAATTTCAAATGTAACACAACCTGTTTTGTTTGCAGGGATCTGATACATGTGTCATCCATTAGTCCTTATGAAGATAAGTGTGTCTGCCATTATTGTTTATGAAATGGCCAGATAACAACTCACACATATGCTTATGAGACAGATGAAAACACTTATTAGTTATTGTGAAATAATGTTGTACTGTGTGAACACTCATGAATGTAATTATTACACTGTGTGAAAACTCATGTATGAACACTCGCATGTTTGGGTCACTCACTAGGACGGATCCTGTGAGGGCTTTCATTAGTGGTCATGTGGCCAATGCCATGGCAGCCGAGGTGATTGCGCTGCTGCACAACCTGCTGTCCTCACAGACCAGCTCCACGGCTCATACCTGGTCACAGGCGGTCCAGCGGGTGAGCGCACTGTCTGTCATCTGTAACCTTTGACCTGTGAACTTCCTGTGTGGTTTGTGTCATATTTGACCTTTGACCTGCAATCTTCCAGTGTGGTTTGTCATGCGTCACCTGCAATTTTCCTTTGTGGTTTGTGTCATGTATAACCTTTGACTTTTAATCCTCCTGTGTGATATGTCATTTAAGTCCTTTGACCCGTGGTTTGTGTCATGTATGACCTGTGATCTTTCTGTGTGGTTTGTGTCATGTATGACTTGTAACCTTGATGTATGACTTGTGTCATGGTATGACCCATGAAATGTTATGTTGATTCTGTTCTGCTGTTTGGCAGTGAATCATGGAATGTAAAAAAAAACACTAGCAAGAGCTTGGAGTCAGTGGAGATAAACGAACAAACGAACTTTATTTTCGAAGGGTAACAAATTGGGCACGCAGGCCCGTCTTTCGGCCCTTCCAATCACTCATCTTTCGTTCATCAGTGTATAGTGCATTCACATAGGAAAAAACCATTGTCAAATGAATGTTGTAAGCATAAACAATGCATGTTACTATGTTATGAGACAAATCCCCCACCCACTCACCCATCCCCTATCCATCTGCGTGTCTCCCACACACACATCCACCACCCAACCACCCACATACCAACAAGCACATACATGACCCCATCCATCCACCCATCCCCCAACCCACACATCCCACACACACCCCCACATAATCATCTCCGCACCCACCACAGATCCCCCCACACACATCCCCCAGCCACCCACACACAAACCCAGACACACATGCATGCAACCACCCATCCATACCCACCCACACATCCCCCCACCTTCACACATCTCCCCACCTACATGCACACATCCTCCACCCATCCCATAACCTACCATCACTCACCCACCCACATATCCTCCATCACCCATCCACACACCCACAACGACTCAGCCAAACACACATCCCCCAACCACATATCCAACACCCACACACACACATTCCCGCCAACTCACATATCCTACACTTACCCATACACAAAACCCGCACCCACCCACACATCCCCCACTTACACATATATCACCCACCCACACAATCTCCCACACACACACACCCCCTCCCACCCCCAACCTACACACACACCCCCCCCCCCCCCCCCCCCCCCCCCCCCGATCTCCAATCCCCAATCACAAATCCCTTAACTACTTAAGAGACCCATTGCAGCCGACCTTTATTGTAGAGACAGCATCTGAATGATTGATTCCTTAAATAACACAGCGCGAACACTAAAAACCATCTGTTTGTCCTTAAAGTCATGAGACAGTCATAAGTGATCCTGGCAGTCTTCTGATGACACATTTTAATGTCCATGTTTATCATCAAGTGTGACAGTTTGGATTTATTTCCCAGGTCCTGGCCAATGCTCTGTCTGGCCTTCCTCTCCTGCTAAGTTCTGTGGATGGCTTGTCTACACCCAAGTCTCCTCGCAACCAATCACACAACCAGCTGATGTCCTTAGCCAAACTGGCAAATGCTGCACTCTGTGCCCTGGGAGGTTTTCAGGAAACACTGAAACCTGGCTGTGAGGTCAAGGTAAAATATCATGTCTGCTAGTTTCAGAAAGTTGTTGTTTAGCTATTAATGCGTTCATGAGTGAGTAAAGTCAAGGATGCTGTTCTATGTAATGCGTTCATGAGTGAGTAATGTCATGGGCCCTATTCTATGTCTGTAGTGTATTGGGTATAAGGTGCTATCCCCATACTTGTATGGACCAATCCACACCTGATGGGTCATGTGGTCAGCATGACACTGGATATCTTTACTGTCCGGAACATTTTCTTGTACTATTTTAAGATGATTTGACCTGGGCATCTGGGTCAGTTTAAAACACATCCCCACCTCGGACAGATTGGAACATATGACCACCAGGCCAGCAGGCAAGCATGCTAGCACCTCACTCTCTTTTGAGTACTACAATCATTTCTTAGTTTAATTTCATCTCTTCTCATCTTACCGTATCTTATCTCTTCTCATTTCACCACACCTCATCTCACTTCACCATACCTCAACACACCACACCTCACCAAGCCTCACCTCACCACACCTGTCCTCACCTCACACCACCTCACCACACCTGTCCACACCTCACCACACCTCACCTCACCACACCACACCCCATGTAATCTCATCTCATCTCGTCCGTCTTGAACCTTGCGGTATCCAGGTGGAGCATAAACAGCGGGAGAGTGCCTGTCCATCATCTCATCTTGTTGCTCTTGTACCTTGCAGTGTCGGTAAAGTATAAACAGCGGGAGAGTGCCCATGCATCATCTCATCTTGTTGCTCTTGTACCTTGCGGTGTCGAGGTGAAGCATAAACAGCGGCAGAGTGCCCGTCTATTGTCTCATCTTGTTCCTCTTATATCTTGCGGTGTCGAGGTGGAGCATAAATGGGAGAGTGCCCGTTCATCATCATCCCATCTTGTTCCTCTTGTACCTTGCACTGTCAAGGTGAAGCATTAACAGCGGGAGAGTGCTCGTTTATGGGCTTCATGTATCAAGATTCCCAAGGACTCTGTTATTCCCTCTCTCCATTATTTACATGGTCAGCCTCTTCTTCTGGTTCCATTTGGTCTGTTCATCATTGCTTGTTGTTGTGTATTGTCAGTTTGTTTTTCATTATTTTCATTAGTGTTTTAAAGGATTAAAAAAGAAATGTTGCATATCCCTTACATGATGTTGCAGTCAACACCAGCATTTTTCAGCTGCTGTTGATGTACTAGGCAAGTTTTACATTCAGTAGTTTGCCATTGCTTTCTGAACGACCGGCTCACATACCCCCATAAGTTACCAATGCGGCGTGAACCTCTGCCGATTCTCGCAGTTGCTGTTTTCCCCATGTGGATATACGGGATTACGATCCGGGAGACCGGTTTAAGCATTGGTATCTTTCATAATTTCATAATTTCATTATCACCTTTATTTAATAACTTATTGATTATTTGGTTAATGAGATATCTTGTATGATCTTCATAATGTTTATAAACTTTGCAAAGACAAAAGCACAGAGCTAATCCAAGACTCTGGTGATCGTATGAGATAGTTAAACTTGACCGCCCATGCTTCTTGGCATGGCACATAATAGTGATGAAGTGACTTGGTATCGAGTCAGTCTGTAATATTCAGGACACCATCATTCCTTTCTGCCAGATCACCGGCGAAGGTGTCCGTGGCACATTCGGCACCGTCACAATGGTATCTGAACAAAATGACATTGTGACAGTCCAGCTCAGCAATGACAGTAACACTGACGGCAATGGAGTGCCCACGCCAACCTACAGCGACACAGTCAAAGTTCCAATGGCTCGAGTTCACCCAGTCAGGAATGAGGTCAGTAATTTCTTCCTTCTTTCATTTCTTTAAACCATTAAAAGTAAAAGTAATACCTTACCAGGTTTGCCTTCAGATCATCTAGGCCACAGCATAATGTTGTGAGTTGATCAGTTCCCTTCCTCACCATATTTCTCTCCTCCCCACTCCCCCCTAAACAATTCCTAGAAAATACTGAAAATTATCTAGCACCAATTGGAAGACGAGTAGGTAAGGAATCTATGACAAGTACAGCAAACCCGTGGGGAATTTACTGGATCCTAGAAACACACTGCTCATGAATCATGAGGTCATTGGAGGAAAGGTGCTAGTCACAGGCGCTGGAACTTCAGTAACTCCTCTCCATGATGCATAATGGCATAAGTGGAAGACAACAGCAACAACAATGACAGCCACCACCACCCACCACCACCACCACTAGTTGGAAGAGGATATGCTGACAAATCAGGGAGAACTTAGAAACAACAATGTGGTTTCTGAGACAAATGTTGTTAATTCCTTAGACTGCCAGAGTAACTAACAATGATTGCCTCGAAGAGGCTCATGCATGTAGAACACTGTGTAGAACTATGAGAAAGAGATAATCTTCTTTGGTCTTGTGATGAGAAGAGAGGTATTGGAGAACATGACAACTGGAAATATCAATGGGAGAGAAGCGTAGACCGAGAGAAACGATGCTGGTTGGCCCAAGACTGGCATGGAGGAATATCATCAACAGAACAGATCAGAACACCCAAGGACGAGATCTGTGGAGGTCCACAAATACTGACATGATTTGGTAGGGCACATGATGTTGATGGGTTGCTTGTTCAGTAAAGTGGACCTCTGTCACAGCGGGGGATTGAACCATGACTACTATTCTAGTAAAGAGACATGTGAATCAGTATGCTTTGATGGCTGCAGAGTAGTCTGACTAGACAGATAGTGTCATTGTGAATTCATCAACACATAATGTGGGGCAGCACTGGAGTACAACAACTGTAAACATGCAGTGTGTGCATGAGTGGTAAACAACATGCAGAAAATATGCTTTACAATCACAGGTGATAGAGTTGGTGACATCCCAGTTGTACATGTTGCTCTCTCTCTCTCTCTCTCTCTCTCTCTCTCTCTCTCTCTCTCTCTCTCTCTCTCTCTCTCTCTCTCTCTCTCTCTCTCTCTCTCTCTCTCTCTCTCTCTCTCTCTCTCTCTCTCTCCTCTCCTTCCTTCCTTCCTTCCTTCCTAAAGAGACATCCCAGTGGTTCATGTTCCCCTCTCTCTCTCTCTCCCCTACTGAGACATCCCAGTTTATATGTTCCCCCTCTCTCTACGTGTATTTCCTCTCTCCACATGTATTTGCTCTCTCCCTCCTACAGATCTTCTGCAAGCACCAATCAGACATGGCAGACACAGTGATTTCTGCAGTCAAGGCCGTAATTCTTCCATCAGATGAGGCCACCTCTCCGCTAACCCAACCACTTCACTCCTCAGGAGATGGGAACACCATGTCCAATCAAATTTGCAGAGTTGTGGCTGAGATTCGAACCCGGACCTCAATGGTTCTAGCACAGTGTTTGCAGGATATAGAGTTTGCCAAGAAGTTTATTCAGTATTGTGGCAACTCTATAGACATGCTCAAGTCACTGGCCAAAGATTCTCATACAGGTATGTGTACCAACAGTCAATAATAAATGATTGCATGGATGTGGTTAAGTCACTGGCCAAAGATTCTCTGACAGGTATGTGTACCAACAGTCAATAATAAATGCTTGCTTGTGTTTGTTGGCTTGAGCTCCAACGCGAAGTCCTGTATGTCGGATGAAGACATCCTGTTGTCCAACATCAGTGTGATGTCATACAGGACCTGAGGTTTGTGTGAGTATCCGTTGTCCCATGTCTGGCTTATTGGTGTGCAGACTGGTGGTTCCTCACCGTACAGGCAGACACTCCGACTTCGGAGGAATCGGCGATCCTACTGACTTTAGCCAGGACCCTGAAGGGACCTGTTGCCCAGGACGCTTGACGAGGACGCGTCAATAGGTCTTGGCCAGTATATAACCCGACCCTGGTGCCTTGGAAACACCTCTGCGTCCGAATAATAAATGAATGTGTGGATGTGGTCAAGTTACTGGCCAAAGATTCTCATACAGGTATGTGTACCAACAGTCAATAATAAATGATTGCATGGATGTGGTTACGTTACTGGCCAAAGATTCTCATACAGGTATGTGTACCAACAGTCAATAATAAATGATTGCATGGATGTGGTCAAGTTACTGGCTAAAGATTCTCTTACAGGTATGTGTACCAACAGTCAATAATAAATGATTGCATGGATGTGGTCAAGTTACTGGCCAAAGATTCTCATACAGGTATGTGTACCATCAGTCAATAATAGATGATTGCATTGGTGTGGTCAAGTTACTGGCCAAAGATTCTCATACAGGTATGTGTACCATCAGTCATTAATACATGATTTCATGGACGTACATTAGAGAAGAAACATGCCTATGTGGGTGGGAAAGGGCAGGCCACATCCCACACCATATGTGTGGACTAGACACAGAAGAGAAACTTTTTCATGTTTTAAAATCCACTGGACATATGGTGCTAGGCCTGTATTATTATATAGACCAGTTGGCACTCAGTCTGTGGTGTATGTCAGTATCACATCTACCACCTTGATTTCCCATACATTCATGGGGCCCAATGTAGGCTTGTTTGACCTGGTCGATCTGAAAAATCTGCCTCCATGTGGATTTGAACCAGTGATTAAAGGTCACAGATTGCCATGGCAACATAAGAGGAGAACTGTAAGTGGGGAGGGGCTAGGGGGGGGGGGGGGAGAGAAAGAAGAGGTGTCCAGGTGAGGGAACGGTAAAATAGGGTTTCTTAATCAAATAAGTACCAGCAAATGTTCTGAAAGCATCTGTGGGTTTGCCCAAAATGCTCTAAAATTTATTCTTATCCCAAATCTAGAAACCACTCCAGCTATGCGAATGTTTAATAATATATGTCAGTAATGAAGGTTTTAGGGACAATTATAACATCAGATGGGAGATATGTGAGAGAGATTAAGGTCATCATAAGTCAAGCAAAAGCTTTGTCAGAATATCAAAAGAACTAACTGTTTGTGGTAAGTCATTATCATTAAGTGTCAGATAGAAAGTTCTGAAGTGCTATATAGAACCAGTTTTGCTGTATGGCAGTGAATCTTGTAATGTAAGTGAACAAATTAAGAATAACTTGAAAGCTACAGAGATGTTGTCCCTGAGACGAATGTTAAAAGAATGTTACAAATACCTTGGATTGCCAGAGTAACTAACAAGGATTGCCTGAAAGAGGTTAAAGAAAGTATAACATTGTATACAATTATACAAAAGAGTCAGCTTTCTTTCTTTGGTTGTGTGATTTGAAGAGAGGCATTGGAGAACACCATGACAACTGGAAAGATCAGTGGAAAAAGAAGCAGAGGCTAACAAAGAGAAATGATCTTTCCTGTTCCTGTGAAGATCTCTGCCCGAGTTACCATTTCAAGAGTATTCTCAACTCTTCTGTTCAGTCACTGCATGCCAAAGCGTGTTGCACGATTGAAACTGACATGAGCTCACTAACTCATGAATATTACATCATGTGTACTGTGTGAATGTTTCTTCATTTGTTCTTGTGAATGTTTCCTCATTTTTACTTGTGAATGTGTCTTCATTTGTACTTGTGAATGTGTCTTCATTTGTACTTGTGAATGTTTGTTTATTTGTATTTGTGAATGTTTCTTTATTTGTACGTGTGAATGTTTCTTCATTTGTACTTGTGGATGTTTCTTCATTCGTTCTCGTGAATGTTTCTTCATTTGTACTTGTGAATGTTTCATCATCAGTCTGTATGAATCTGTATGTACTTTGTACCTGAGAAGGCTGACACTTGTACAGCGTACACAATGTGGACTGTTGCAGGAAGCCGGCTGCTTGTGGTGGAGTCTCACTGCCAGAGGCTGCGCATGCTGTACCGAGACTGTGCCAAGCCACCACCCCCACCGTGCCGCACAGACATCCGACCAGTAAGTTGTGTCCAGCCTGTGCAGTCAGCAGCACGCTTGCCGTCCACACACAGTCCGTGCTTTCTATGCTGGCCAGTTGTTGGCTGGGCTTGTGTTGCCAGGTCATCATTCTGAGAACTCAGTCTTGTCTGTGTGTCAGTTATATACATCATCATCATGTGCCCTACCAACTGGCATAGGCATTCATGCATCATCTCATGTCTCGGCCCTTGGTGTTTTGGATCATTTCTGTTGATGTTATTCCTCCTCCTCACTCCTTCCAGCATCGTTTCTCTCAGTTTTCCTTGCCATGCCTCTTTTACTACTGACCTGTTCAGTCATCACGATGTTTCCCAATAATGCCTTTCGTCTCATTACATGACCAAAGTTTCAAACATAGATTTGTATAATCATAGATCTTGAAAGCATTTATAGATGCTATTGCTTATATAAAAGTTGTGAAATTTTTGTTATACAGAATTTTTCTTGTTTTATTTTTTCTGTCACCTTAGCGTCTTGACAGATGATAGTTTATGATGGAGTTATACCTTTCCATAGCACAAAATCTGGACTGAATGATAGATACCATTTGTTCATGCAGCATGATCTCTCTCTCAGCCTGGCTAGTTTACTCCAGAGGAAAGGTAACGCCAATATACCTCGAACAAGACAAGCTGCAGAAGTAGCTGGATCAGCAAAGCAATGCTCAACTGTCTGCCTGTTGTTGCTTCGATCCTAGACCAGTTGTCGACTAAAGCTTAAGGCCTGGTCTGCCCTGCCGTGACATTTAGTTTTCAGGTTGCATTTCCTATTGCCAGGATAAGGCTTGTACCCAAAGCCATTGGCAAATGTGTGTGTGTGTGTGTGTGTGGGGGGGGGAGGAGGGAAGGAGGAAGAGAAATCGGTTTGGTGAGCACCGCCCAACATTCAGCGCTAATAGGAAGCTGATAGTACCATATACTCTCATCCGGTAGCTCAGTCATATCTGACTAAGACTTGATGGAAATAAAGAATTTTAAACTTATAATTATTATATAGAATCTGAACCACACAAAGCTAAAACAGAAGCATATTAATTTCCCCAATGCTGGACGGCATCAGTGGTAGATGATGATGATGACATTGCTAACAGCAGATCAGTTGATGATCTTGAGACTGAAACCTGAGCGGAAATGAGTCAGAGACAAACAGGTGTGTGACCATGTGGAGACAAATAGATGTGTGTCCGTGTGGAGAGGGCAGACAGACACATGTTTTTCAAGACTGGTGGTTTCAGAAGTGGAGCGTGTCTTTCCCCAACCGTAGTGAGGAGAGCTTGTCAGGTCTCCGTGGCCAACTGGTCAAGCCACCTGCCTCACGCTCCAAAAGATGTGGGTTTGATTCCGGGCTACGTCTTTCAGTTCACAAGTGCATTTTCTCGGAGACTCCTGGGGGTCGTCACTAGATCTATGGAGTTCGTGCTTTGTGCGACTCTTTTAGCAGGCCGCCCTGAGGAAAGAGTCCAAGCCATATAGGATAAAACTCGGTGTAATGAAGTCGATCCTCTACTTTTAAGACTTTTTTAAGTGAAGAGAACATGGTGTGATTACACAGACCACAGACTATTGTAGGGGACATAGCTGTGGTTATTTAAATAACTCATATCAATCAATCAGGTGCTATCACAATGGAGATTGTCTGCAATTGATCTCCAACACTGCCTGTGTCTTGCCTTCACTGTACATTCTGTCAGACTGCTTTTTGTCTACTTCTTGATGTTATCTTACCACTTGTATTGTTGTCTACTTCTTGTTCTCTTGCCTTGAACCTTACCTGCCAGGTGTCCATGTGGATAGGACAAACAGGCATGTCTTTTAAGACTGTTGAGTTCAAGGGAATTGCATGGTTTGCACCAGCCAAAGTGAGGCAAACATGGTATGGTTACACAGACTGCAAATTTTTTATAAGAAACATAGATTTGGTTATTTCAAAGACAAGAAGAACAAGGAGAGAAGATGATGAATTATTAATATTGTTTTTGTTGTATTCAGATTATGTTTTACCAAGAATAATTATTGAGATAATTATTGGTAGACATTTGTTGCCAAGAATATTAGACTAAAAACAGTGACTCTCAAATTATTTTAAAAAAATGATAGAATCATCAATAACCAAGAGTGGTAGAATCTTCATGTTATTAAGAATGGCATAATCTTCATGTTACTAAGAATGTTAAAATCTTCATGTTACGAATGGTAGAATTTTCATGTTACCAAGAATGGTAGAATCTTCATATTACCAAGAATGGTAGAATCTTCATATTACCAAGAATAGAATCTTCATGTTACCAAGAATGGTAGAATTTTCATATTACCAACAATGGTAGAATCTTCATATTACCAAGAATGGTAGAATCTTCATATTACCAAGAATGGTAGAATCTTCATGTTACCAAGAATGGTAGAATCTTCATATTGCCAAGAATGGTAGAATCTTCATGTTGCCAAGAATGGCAGAATCTTCATGTTACTAAGAATGTTAGCATCTTCATGTTACCAAGAATGGTAGAATCTTCATATTACCAAGATCGGTAGAATCTTCATGTTACCAAGAATGGTAGAATCTTCATATTACCAAGAATGGTAGAATCTTCATGTTGCCAAGAATGGCAGAATCTTCATGTTACTAAGAATGTTAGCATCTTCATGTTACCAAGAATGGGAGAATCGTCATGTTACCAAGAGTGCGAGAATCTTCATGTTACCAAGAATGCGAGAATCTTCATGTTACCAAGAATGGTATAATTTTCATATTACCAAGAATGGGAGAATCTTCATGTTCCAAGAATGGGAGAATCTTCATGTTACCAAGAATGGGAGAATCTTCATGTTACCAAGAATGGTAGAATCTTCATGTTACCAAGAATGGGAGAACCTTCATGTTACTAAGAATGGGAGAACCTTCATGTTACTAAGAATGGGAGAACCTTCATGTTACCAAGAATGGTAGAATCTTCATGTTACCAAGAATGGTAGAATCTTCACGTTACCAAGAATGGTAGAATCTTCATGTTACCAAAAATGGGAGAATCTTCATGTTACCAAGAATGGTAGAATCTTCATGTTACCAAGAATGGTAGAATCTTCATGTTACCAAGAATGGTAGAATTTTCATGTTACCAAAAATGGGAGAATCTTCATGTTACCAAGAATGGTAGAATCTTCATGTTACCAAGAATGGTAGAATCTTCATGTTACCAAGAATGGTAGAATCTTCATGTTACCAAGAATGGTAGAATCTTCATGTTACCAAGAATGGTAGAATCTTCATGTTACCAAGAATGATAGAATCTTCATGTTACCAAGAATTGCAGAAACATTTACTGTAAATTAAAACAAAAATAGTGGAAGTTAACATGTTCGAATGGATAAAAGTACTTGCTTTTAAACTTCCGGTGTGCTGATGACAAGGTAGCGGGTTCAACCTACATACTGGTCAGTTGGACTAAAATGTTGACTTCTCAGAATTAAAGAATCATCACCAACCAAGAATTACAGAATCATTTACCAAGAATTACAAAATCATCACTTACCAAGGATTACAGAATAATTTACCAAGAATTACAGTATCACCACTTACAAATAATGAAATATGTAAAATTAACCAAAACAAAAAAAAAAAAATCCATCTTGGGTAGTTATGGTATTCAAAACAATGTTTTCCCGTGATGAATTTGAATAACGAAGACACAAACAATAGATTGCACGATTTATTGCCTGGCATATTACGCTGCATCTCGTCAGGTACATACTGCAGAAATCACACAACTTACGTGAATTAATTAGATTACCAATTAGAGAACCAATTAATTCACGTAAGTTGTGTGATTTCTGCAGTATGTACCTGACGAGATGCAGCGAAATATGCCAGGCAATAAATCGTGCAATCTATTGTTTGTGTCTTCGTTATTCAAAGTTATGGTATTGATAAAGTGGATTTTACATTGTTATGGAATAATTTGTGATAGGATTCACTTCAAACTTAGTTCTCATTTACAGTAACACATGCACTCAATGCCTTGTTCTCTCATCTGTTTCCGGTGTCCAGTCTAAAGAGATGGTGTGGGATGTGGCCCGCCCCTTCCCACCCACACGGGCGTGTCTCTTCTCTCATGGGATGACAGCAGTCATGTTCCTGGGTGACCCAAGTGCTGGCGTTGGCCTGCCCAGGGGAACCATGGTCTATGCCAACCAACCAATCCCAAAAGAGGTGAATCTTGTCTTTATGTTAGATAGTACGTGATTGTCGTCTATTCATTAAGCTTGTCAGTGTTGTTGGTGAAGAGCTCTTCTAACATCTCTTGTTGACATTGTGCAGATTGTCTGTCAGTAAGCAGGTCAGCATGGCTGAATGGATAAGAGCGCTTGTTCTTTAACATCCAGTGTGCTGATGCCAAGGTAGCGGGTTTAACCCCTACACAGGCCAGTTGGATTAAAATGTTGACTTCTCGTCCTTGACTTGGGGACATAAATTACAAGCATCTCAGAAGTCGGAGTGGGTTTGCCTGATGGTGAGGGACACTGGTAATAGGGAAAGCTAACCCACACGCGGAAATCAGTCCAGTGTACTAGAAATAGCAGCATGTGATGGACTACGCCTGAGTTCAAAGCGAGTGAATGCTTCACAAAAAATAATCTGACAGAGAATGAGAGGTTTGTCAGAGCTCATTTCTACATGGTTTTTATAAGTAAGGTTCGGGCAACATTCCTGTGTTTCATCATAAGCTACCTTGGTTCAATTCCAGATAGGCATCTTACAGTGTCTTGCAGTAACCACTCAGTATTGATCTCACTCTGTTGTGTCTGCAGTAATCACTCAGTATTGATCTCACTCTGTTGTGTCTGCAGTAATCACTCAGTATTGATCTCACTCTGTTGTGTCTGCAGTAACCACTCAGTATTGATCTCACTCTGTTGTGTCTGCAGTAATCACTCAGTATTGATCTAACTCTGTTGTGTCTGCAGTAATCACTCAGTATTGATCTAACTCTGTTGTGTCTGCAGTAATCACCCAGTATTGATCTCACTCTGTTGTGTCTGCAGTAATCACTCAGTATTGATCTCACTCTGTTGTGTCTGCAGTAATCACTCAGTATTGATCTCACTCTGTTGTGTCTGCAGTAATCACTCAGTATTGATCTCACTCTGTTGTGTCTGCAGTAATCACTCAGTATTGATCTCACTCTGTTGTGTCTGCAGTAATCACTCAGTATTGATCTAACTCTGTTGTGTCTGCAGTAACCACTCAGTATTGATCTAACTCTGTTGTGTCTGCAGTAACCACTCAGAGTTACAGACACGTCATTTCTGCCCCAGAAATTACAGACACATCATTTCTACCCCAGACATTACAGGTACATCATTTCTGCCCCATAGATTACACACACATCATTTCTGCCCCAGAGATTACAGGCACATAATTTCTGCTCCAGAGATTACAGGCACATCATTTCTGCTCCAGAGATTACATACATGTCATTTCTGCCCCAGAGATTACAGACACATCATTTCTGCCCCAGAGATTACAGACACATCATTTCTGCCCCAGAGATTACAGACATGTCATTTCTGCCCCAGAGATTACAGACATGTCATTTCTGCCACAGAGATTACAGACATGTCATTTCTGTCCTAGAGATTACAGACACAATTTCTGCCCCAGAGATTACAGTTACAGAATGTCATTTTTGCCCCAGAGATTACAGACACGTCATTTCTGTCCCAGAGATTACAGACATGTCATTTCTGTCCTAGAGATTACAGACACATCATTTCTGCCCCAGAGATTACAAACACATCATTTCTGTCCCAGAGATTACAGACATCATTTCTGCCCCAGAGTTTACAGACACATCATTTCTGCCCCAGTAGTTACAGACACATCATTTCTGCCCAAGTAGTTACATGCACATCTGTTTGTTGCCTCTCATCTACCTAGTGTCTTACAGGATAGTGTCATCAGCCTTGTAATATCCATGTAAAGTCAACCATACTTGATACTTACATCAAGATTGTTGCAAAGAAAGAAGCGTCTACACTGCTCTATTGTCAACAGTTTTATTATACTGGGTGTTTGTAAAGTCTCACAACACTTTGTATGCAGAACAATTGTGAAAAATGAAGTACATAACGTCATCAAAAAATGTGCTTCACAGTCCATCATGAAGCAATATACAGCAAATGACCTGTCATCTGCTGGAGTAATTCTTTGCACTCAAAACAGAATGGTGTTATCAATAGAAAGAATGTTTTGGTTGAACAAATGTTTTGACATGGCAGTTGATACACACAGATGGTTGTTAACAGATTTATAGAAAGATTTCCAGATAAACAACCTCATTACATTATGGTTAGAAATTTGTTGAATAAGTTATAATGAATACTTGATTAATACGTTCCAGCGTCCCTAAAACAGCGTTAGACCATAGCAGTGACTATTGTAATTCATTTAATGCATATGTTAGCACATTTTTTGATGATGTCATGTACTTAATTTTTCAAAATTGTTCTGCATACAAAGTGTAGTGAGACTTTACAAATACCCTGTATAAACAAGCTATAAACAATAGGTTGCACAATTTATAGCCTGGCATATTTGCCTGCTTCTTGTCATGTACATAATGTAGAGTTATATATCTTATGCAGTGAATAGAGGAATCATATTTTAGCTAAACTACATCACACACAGTCACTGATACAGTTCAAATTTGGAGCAATGATATCCCCATGGTAATAGTGGATTGACCATAAAGTCTTTCTTTATGCACAACAGGGGTATTAAACACCTGATGGCTAAAGTTTCAGCATATATGAGTAATTGGTTTGGTTTTCAATACAACATATATTTTTGTCCCGCTCTCTTTGACTCGAGCATAGTCCATACATGTGCTACTATGTCTAGTGCACTGGACTTATGTTAGCTTTTCCTATTACCAGTGTCCATAGCCATCAGGCAAACCCACTCTGCCTTATAATTTACATCCTCAAGTCAAGGACTAGAAGTCAACATTTTAGTCCAGCTGACCGATGTAGGGGCTGAACCCACTACTTTGGCATCAGCACACTGAATGTTTAAGAACGAGTGTTCTTATCCATTTGGCTGACCTCCATTATACCAAAATGCTCATCATCATTGTTTGTTTCTGCTGAAAATGACTGAACTTGTTATTTGGCGCCAGGCCCCGTCGTTCTACTGGGAACTGGAGGTGGCATCATTCGGAGACTCACATGATGAGAGTGGAGCTGTTGTTTCCTTCGGCTTTGCCCCGCCGGCTGAGAAGAAGGATGGAGCTTGGACCAACCCAGTAGGGACCTGTCTGTTTCTCAAGTAAGTTAGCGGTGTGTGGTTCATGTAGAACAGGGGTGTAAAACTCAATCGCTCAGTGGGCCAAAACTCAAATCACACGTAAGGTTGTGGGCCGAACAGGATAAACATTTAATAAACCGAAAATTAAACCTTTTTTACACATTAATGTAAATTAAAAAAGAAAAAAGAGCTAGAGCTGTGCAGTGTTAGTCCTGTCATTACTTTCATCCACAGCAAGGGAGAATGCAACAAAGTTTTTGCCTTTTTCGATCAGCTGTGTTTTCACATCAGTGGCCATCTCATGAACCCGATCAACAACCATGTTTCTGCTAAGGCTTACCTTTGCAAACATCTGCTTTTTGGCTGAACACAAGAGGTCACACACTTTCATTATGCAGTGCTTCAGAAACTCTCCTTCTGTAAATGGTCGGACTGATTTTGCGATCTCCTCCGTCACAATAAAACTTGCTTTCATAGCAGCTTCAGTTTGTGATTTTGCTTTGGTGAAAAACGTCTGCTATGATGTTAGATGCCTCTTCAATTCTTCTCCTTCTGTAGCTTCTGCTCTGCATTCAGGCTTTTTAACTTGTCTTGATGTTTAGTCTCGTAGTGCTGTCTCAGATTATATTCTTTGATCACAGCCACATTATCTCCACAAATTAGACACGCAGGTTTACCACTAATATCATTAAACATATATTCAGCCTCCCAGCAGAACTTGGTGGAGTATTGATACATGACAAGGCAGACGTGGTTGCGGCCTTGTGGGAGCACGTGCACACCTCGGAGGAGCAAATGGATTACCATGGTCTGGCAAGAATGAGACAACGAGGAGTGACGAAGGGATCTGGTCGACGCTCAACGCTCAGAGGAAAGGCGAGACGGACTTATAATCAGATTGCTACTGGTACTATTAGTGTTGGAACTCTTCGCTGGCTGCTGAGGATGGGGACGGAGCACTTATGGGAATGCCCCGAATGCTGTGATGTCGATTCCTAAATCAATCAATCAATCAATCAATCAATCAGCCTCCCAGCGGCTTTGAAAGGCTCTGTTTTCAGAATCAACTTTTCTCTTGGTCATTTTAAAGGCTAGCTTTGATTTAAAAAAGATTGTGCATCTACCGACAGTGCGCATCTACCGACAGATGCTTGATTGATATCAGGTTAGCCATAATGGGAAAAGGTGATGTAATATCTGGGCACTACACTACTTTCATTTCTTATGCGTCAATCCCAAACGAGCAACTGAACGTTGCTAGATCACTATGACGACGAACATCCAGTCACTACTCAGTTTTTATTTTCGCTTACTCTGATCGAAGCGAGAACACTCTCAGGTAGCCTATCATTCGGCAAGGCTGCTAATTAGGCAATTTGATTTGCACTTTATATCATGGGCATTAAAAATATTTTTGCCTAAAATTCTCTCTCGGGCCGAATATATTTCTATGTCGGTTGAGACCTCTCGGGCCTGATATGAATGTACACAGGGCCTGATGTGGCCCCTTGGCCTTGGGTTTGACACATGTGATATAGAAGAATGCTGGGTATCTAGTTGGTACAACGCATTAAGTGATACAACGCAGTAATTGATACAGCTCATGAAGTGGTACAGCTCATGACTTGATAGTCATGTATTGATACAACGCATGAAATGATACATGCTGTTTGAGATAGTTTTTAAAAAATATGGTGAAGTGCGGCATAACAATTTAGCCACGGAGACTCCCCAGAGTCCAGTATTTGGACTGAATGACCTGCCGTGTCATTAGATCTGAGACTCCTCAGAGTAAGTGTGTCAGCTGTGATCAAGGCTAGACGTATGGGGGAGACGTATGGAGGAATGAGATGTTAACACGAATGCATATTTGGACTGAACGAGCTGACGTGCCATCAGATCTGAGACTCCCTAGAGTGTGTGTGTCAGCTGTGACCAAGGCTAGACATATGGCCCGAGACATATGGGGGAATGAGATGTTACACAGATATGTATCCTTGGATTGAACGACCTGCCGTGTCATCAGATCTGAGACTTCCCATAGTAAGTGTGTCACCTTTGACCAAGACTTGACGTATGGGGGAGACATATGGGGGAATGAGATGTTAAAAAGATATGTATATTTGGACTGAACGAGCTGACGTGTCATCAGATCTGAGACGTTCCAGAGTAAGTGTGTCAGCTGTGACCAAGGCTAGACGTATGGGGGAGACGTTTGGGGGGAATGAGGTGTTATACACAGATATATACTTGGACTTAGGGGGTACAGGGTGTCAGGCATTGGTAGTACCTTTGGTAAGGATGACTGTCAGCTCTTTTCAGGGCCCATCCCCCACTGGTCCAAACCTGGCATCCAGCTCACGTCTGTGGCTCCTAGTAGTTGTCAGCATGCAACAGCGACCACCCCCTGGGCAACAGCTGTGACAGGCTGGCTAAACCAGGTGTGGGCAGCTGATTTGGTGTCAAACCAATCGGAGAACTAGAGTATGCCTACCCAGCATTTGAAGACGGTTCTCGGCAGACTGCATGGAAGAAATCATTGTTGATTCAAGGGGCAAGACGGCGTTTACCTGTAAAGCGTTGTGGAACGTAATGAGCACGGCAAGGCATGTAGAGCGCCCTGGTCATCCACTGCACATGTATTCGTCTCCAGTCGTCTTGACTTGTCTTGTCACTGGACTCAGATGGACTCTGGCGAGAGACTGAGGTCGACGAATTGCGCAACTCTTCCTCACTATAATCCAATTCATCATGCAAGTCTTTCTTCATCCAACTTTGACTGAATGACCTGCCATGTTATCAGATCTGAGACTCATCAGAGTAAGTGTGTCAGCTGTGACCAAGGCTAGACATAGGGGGAAAACGTTGGGAGATATGTATGGGGGAATGAGATGTTAAACGCAGATGCATACTTGGACTAAATGTTCTAGATGTTTTTTAGCCAGCTGCGCCATTTTTTCCGAACATGCAGTTCACGCCACAAGCAACATCGGGCAGATGTAAAAACATTTCACTGTACATAATGCCGTCGCCATAATGCCAACACAAAAGTCCTCCAGAAAAATACAGTTCATTGTCAATGGAAGCAGCAGTCACTAGAAAACCAGCAGCCACACATTTCTGCATAAGGCAAAAACCAGTCAATTCTGCGATACAGCCAGCTGCCATTGCTCTGAACATGCAGTTCACGCTCCAAACAACCTCGGGCAGATGTAAAAGCATTTCACATGAAATTCACAGCTCACAGTGTCACGCACACACTGAACTCAGCAGCAGGGCGACGGAACCATACACTTCTAGTCTAACATGAGGAAAATGCAAATGCAAACGGTAGCCATGAGCATAAACACTCAAGAGGCCTTAACTGTTTCAATGCCTATCCTCCATGTTCGCGACCAGATGTCTGGACTAAATGACCTAACGTGTCGTCAGATCTAAGACTCCCCAGAGTAAGTTCATCAGCTATGACCAAGGCTAGCTGTATGGGGGAATGAGATGTTAACACTGATGTATACTTGGAGTGAACAACCTGATGTGTCATCATATCTGAGACTTAACAAACAAATTGATGAACTCATTAGTTGCTCTCGTAGGGAAGTGACTGTTTGTGATTGCAGAAGACACTGTTTGGTTTAGTACGCTGTCTGACCTTGTTCACAGTGATAACCTTGTGTTTGAACATTGACTTTCAGTACTGGCAAGGCTGTGCACTACAATGGCGCCAGCTTGTTGCAGTGGCGTAGTGTGAGACTGGAGGTGAGCCTCAATGCTGGCGACGTGGCCGGCATTGGCTGGGAGAAGTCAGGGGATGCCACAGACAGTGCCCAGACACCTAAAGGTATTCTGTGTCTTTTCTTGCAGGATTTGTTCTGTTTTATGAGCGCGTTTTGTGCAGACAGAAAAAGTCCGTTGTAAATGTGAAATTACCGCAGGGATAATAGATGCTCCACATTTGAACAAAACCTATGACTATGTGTTTTAATTGTTTTGGCTAATGTGTTAATTTATTTATTCATTTTAATTTATTTATTCATTTTTGTCCGTGCGCGCCTGCTCACTTTGTACTCAAGCATAGTCCATACACACTACTTCTAGTAGTGCTAGACTGAATTTTGCGTGTGGATTAGCTTTCCTTATTACCAGTGTCCCTCACCATCAGGCAAACCTACTCCCGACTTCAGATGTTCTTGTAATTTACGTCCTCAAGTCAAGAATGATAGGTCAACATTTTAGTCCAACTGTCTGGTGTAGGGGTTGAATCCTGTACCTCAGCATCAGCACACCGGATGTTTAAGAACACACGTTCTTATCCATTCGGCCATGCTGACATACTACATTTATTCATTTCATTTTATATCTATCTTTTTCTGTGATGAGAAGAAAGGCATTGGAGAACATCATGACAACTGGAAAGATTGAGAGGAAGAGAGGCAGAGGCAGACCAAGAGAAATGATGCTGGATAGATTGCGAAGGTGGCATGGAGGAATATCAACAGTGGAGTTGATCCAAAAAACCAAAGACTGAGATCTGTGGAAACTCATGAATGCCTACGCCAGTCGGCATGGCACTTGATGATGATGATGATATGATATATAACTTTTCACTATGTACCCGACGAGATGGAGTGAAATATGCCAGGCACTAAATTGTGCCGCATATGTTGGGCATTCACTGGCTGATGTGGTCAGTCTCAGACTGGCTGCCTTTACTTGCCAAGACATTTATTGGTACCAGTTTAGGCTGTGATGACCTGAGAGCCTAGATCAGTTTTATATACGTGTTCTGGTTCGGGTTCAAACCTTTAACCACAGGCCGGCAGATGAGCAACTAACCAATGTGTCACCACATGTTCTTAAAAGAAATGCAAGGAAACCATGAAATGAACATGACAGAGAAGACAAGAAGGAAGTTAGCAACAGAGATGATCAAGGGGAAGATAGTGATACAAGTGGGAAGATAACATCAAAAGATGGACGGACATCAGCATGACAGAATATATAGTCAGGGAGATCCATTGTAGCCAACCTTGATGATTGAGCAGTGTGAGAACTAGATGAGGTAGTTCAAGAGAAGTGATCAGCAATGTGAGAACTAGATGAGGTAGTTTAAGAGAGGGGATCAGTGATGTGAGAACTAGATGAGGTAGTCCAAGAGAGGGGCTCAGCGATGTGAGAACTAGATGAGGTAGTTTATGAGAGGGGATCAGCAATGTGAGAACCAGATGAGGTAGTTTATGAGAGGGAATCAGCAATGTGAGAACTAGATGAGGAAGTTTATGAGAGGGGATCAGCAATGTGAGAACTAGAGGAGGTAGTTTATG
>JACEFZ010007127.1:27631-120131 GCA_014155875.1 Cepaea nemoralis
CCTGTCTTATGACATATATTTCACTTGTAAAAATGTGTATGACACGTGGCGTTATGTTGTAGGTGCTCCTCACATTCACTGGTGATCTTCCTCACTTGTAGCGTGCATGTTGGCATGGCGGTTAGAGCATAGTGCTGACTTTAGCATGAGCACATTCAGACAAGGGTTCGAAGCCAGCTCCCATAGTTCAGTACAGAAGGTCAGACTGCCCACCTATTCCTGCATGCACTCAGGCCTACAACACATAGCCACACAGGTCCCTGCTACAGGGCTTGTACGTTCTGTTCTGATCTGTCCTCACTTGTATCCCTATAGCCAGTATTTGATATCAGATGTTTATGTTTATGTTTGCTGCAGGTCTTGTTCTTTCTGTTCTGTCCTCACTTGTATCCCTATGGCTAGTATTTGATATGTTTATGTTGTTTGCCGCAGGTCTTGTTCTTTCTGTTCTTTCTGTCCTCACTTGTATCCCTATAGCCAGTATTTGATATCAGATGTTTATGTTGTTTGCTACAGGTCTTGTTCTTTCTGTTCTGTTCTGTCCTCACTTGTATCCCTATGGCTAGTATTTGATATGTTTATGTTTATGTTGTTTGCTACAGGTCTTGTTCTTTCTGTTCTGTTCTGTCCTCACTTGTATCCCTATGGCCAGTATTTGATATGTTTATGTTTATGTTTGCTGCAGGTCTTGTTCTTTCTGTTCTGTTCTGTCCTCATTTGTATCCCTATGGCCAGTATTTGATATGTTTATGTTGTTTGCTACAGGTCTTGTTCTTTCTGTTCTGTTCTGTCCTCACTTGTATCCCTATGACCAGTATTTGATATGTTTATGTTGTTTGCTGCAGGAACCCCCCCTACAGAGCCCCCTGGGCACGCATCAGCACCTACACCGGCAAACGTATCAAGAAATGTGGCCAGGTGACCAAGCAGGTCGTTGTCTGCTATCCTCGAGATGTCCACACTCAGAACTGCAGCAGTGGTCAGTTTGCTCCAGCCTTGATCCCTGGAGACTGTGTCTTCGTGAAGCTGGGCGTGTCCCCAGCTCCAGGTGTCACCGTGACACTCCATGCTCTGCCTCCACAGTTCCTGCTGGCTGTTGCCTACGTGGAGACTCTGGTTACGGAGAGTTTTGGCTGTGGCATGAATGCCTGCGGCAGCAAGACCGAGAAGACTTGTGGACAAAGAGAAGGCATTGCCCTCAGTGTGTCCGGTGGTTCTTCTTGTGCTTCATCACCAATGAATGCAGAAGTTGCTGAAACTAATGAGAGCTTATGGAGCTTAGACAACATCCACGTCACACCACCGGTGTTCCTACACATCATTGAGTTCTTGTGTGGCTTCTTGTGGAAAACAGATGTTCCAGCACTGGTGAAGGAGTACCTCTTCCACCTGCTGGCTCAGACGGTGAGGATCCTGCGATACAGTGAGGGCTGTCAGGGCAGCAGTTTGTTGACCAAGCTCAGCACCAGGCTGAGTCCAACTCAGGGCATGCTGTCCGCCCTGCCTCGAGAGCTCAAGAAGCTCTATGATCTCGAGGCTAAGAACATGCCTGAAATGACAACAACTGCTGGACATGGGATAGGCCTTGGGGTGACAGACACAAGTCGGTGGTCCACATATCTTCTGGCCCTAATGGAGGTCTGTCTGGCCATATCTGAAGTCATACCTTGTGAGATTTCCATTTGTAAGGAGTCTGCAGATGCTTCTGTTGAAGACACAGCAGCGGGAACCAGTTGTGTTCTCACCCCTGGGTCATCATCTTCAGGCAAGAAGAAGAAACTTAAACCGAAGAAGGAGAGAACTGCAGCCTCTACAAGAAGATCAAGCCTGGACCAACGAGGTGCAACAGATGGCACCGAGTCAGATGTATCCGCTAGTTCCAGCACAGTTCACTTGTCTCAGTCGCTGGACACACAAACTGCCATATCTGTGGGAGTCATCTCTGTCCAGCCCATCAAGGCATCCAGCAACTCCAGCATATGCACCATTTCTAACGCATCCTCCACAACTTCCATCAAAGTGGATGATATGGCCTGGTTTCCACTGGCTGTGTCAACTGCAAAACTCCTGCGCTACCTGGCACTCAAAGAACCACACTGCCAGGAGCAAGTCGGTGAAGCAGTCAAGGCTGCGGCCATGGCTTTATCACCCCCAACATCTCATTCTCGTCTGCTGGTCATTACTGGCATACCCACATACCTAGAACTGTCCACGGTTAGAAAGTCTATTCGCAAGGTTTGCAACAGTTTTGGGGGGCTGGATAGAGACGAAATCTTTGTCCCCACCCCAAATGATTTCATAGACTCCAAACGAGCGACTCCACAGCTTGTACCAGTGGCATCATCCACTGACGTAGGAGCTGCTCCTGCTTCAGCCAACGAGAGTAAATCCGAATCCTCTAGACCGCAACCTACTAGTCCGACAACCCCAACACTTGACTTCAACAAGAAATCCCAGCTCATTGAGGGCTATGCTGTGATATGCCTCCCGTCCAAAACTAAAATAGACATTGTCCGTAAAGCTTTCTTGAAATCAAAATGGCTGAACCTGAATCTTGGAGAGGATGCCGACACAAACATGGAAGCACCAGACGAGAACCTTAATGTACAGACTGTCAGTCCGGTGCTCCTGACAGAACCTGATGCCAACAGTGCCCTGGAGAGCTACCTCCAGTACAAGATCTCGGGCAAGATCGGAGCTCAGACACTGGGACCCGCAGCAAGCCAGGCCCTGACCGAGATCTTCTACAGCTGCTACTTTGTGGATCAGCAGCAGGACTCTGGGGATATTTGCTTGTGTAAGGACCAGGTTCTGAACCCTGCCAGCGAAAACCTTCTGGGCCCGTTCTTTAATGCGGTCCGGCCAGCTAAGAAACCGTTAGCAGAAGCAGTAACTGCAGTCTTGAGACAGTATGGCATTCAGAAGTCTCGAGACAAGGACACGTAAGTTTACGTGGATGTGTTCATTTGTGTTTATGGTGTTCAGGTGGTCTTGCCGTCGTGTTCATCTCATTTTGACCATGTCATTGCGATATGTCATTGTGGTCTTGTCCTTGTGGCCATGTCATTGTGATATGTCATTTGACCATGTCATTGTGGTCTTGTCATTGTGATATGTCATTGTGGCCATGCCATTGTGGTCTTATCATTGTGATATGTCATTGTGGCCATGTCATTGTAGTCTTGTCATTGTGATATGTCATTGTGGCCATGTCATTGTGATATGTCATTGTGGCCATGTCATTGTAGTCTTGTCATTGTGACCATGTCATTGTGGTCTTGTTATATGTCATTGTGGCCATGTCACTGTGATATGTCATTGTGGTCTTGTCCTTGTGGTATGTCATTGTGACCATGTCATTGTGGTCTTGTCCTTGTGATATGTCATTGTGACCATGTCATTGTGGTCTTGTCATTGTGGTAATTTCATTATGGTCTTGTCATTGTGTTTTGTCATTGTGATATATCATTGTGGCCATGTCATTGTGGTCTTGTCATTGTGGTAATTTCATTATGATCTTGTTATTGTGGTCTTGTCATTGTGATGTCATTGGGGTCTTGTCCTTGTAATATGTCATTGTGGCCATGTCATTGTGGTCTTGTTCTTGTGATATGTCATTGTGGTCATGTCACCATGTCATTGTGATCTTGTCATTTTGACATGTCATTGTGGTCTTGTCATTGTGGTATGTCATTTCGATGTCATTGTGGTCATTATTGTGGTCTTGTCATTGGGATATGTCATTGTGATAGGTAATTGTGGTTGTATCATTGTGGTATGTCATTGTGGTCTTGTCATTGTGGTCTTGTCATTGTGGTCTTGTCATTGTGATATATCATTGTAGTCTTGTCATTGTGGCCATGTCATTGTGATCTTGTAATTGTGATGTCATTGTGATGTCATTTTGATATGTCATTGTGGCCATTCCATTGTGATAGTCATGTGGTCATTTCATTGTGATATGTCATTGTTGCCTTGCCATTGTGATATGTGATTGTGGCCATGTCATTGGGGTCTTGTCATTGTGATCTTGTCATTGTGGTATTGTCATTGTGTTATGTCATTATGGTCTTGTCATTGTGGTCTTCTTATTGTTATGCCATTGTGGTTTTATCATTGGGGTTTTGTCAATCTGTGCCGACAATGGACATGTAAGAGTTGTCACAGCTGGATGGACAACTTGACCAGTCAACCCAGGGAATCTATGTTGCCAGTAGACATGTAAGAGCTATCACAGCTGGATGGATATCGTGACCAGTCAACCCAGGGAATCTATGTTGCCCAGTGGACATGTAAGAGTTGTCACAGCTGGATGGACAACTTTACCAGTCAACCCAGGTGATCTGTGATGAGAGTGGACATGTAAGAGTTGTCACTGCTGGATGGATAACTTGAAAAGTCAACCCAACCCAGATATATCTTTACATATCACATTATTAATACCCCTCTTGTTTAGTGATGATAGTTCTTCAGATATCAGGTTATTAACTCTCCCCAACTTAGTGATGATAGTTCTTCGGATGTCAAATTATTAACCCCCCATGTGGTAGTTTCTCTGGCACCTGATTTAATACATTGTATTTCAGCTCCCCGTCCTCCACAGACAAGAGTGGGAAGGGCAAGACAATGAGAAAACCTGTGTCCAAGTCCCAGAAAGAGAAGCAAGCTCTTAGTGCAGAAGACAAGGGTCAGGATGAGAAGTGAGTTGGCAGATTCTGCTGTTGATGTACAGGGATGGCTCTGTTGTGTTGATGTACAAGAATGGCTTCTGTTGTGTTGGTGTACAAGAATGACTTCTGTTGTGTTGATGTACAAGAATGGTTTCTGTTGTGTTGGTCCCCAGCGTCTGTTGTGTTGGTCCCCAGCGTCTGTTGTGTTTGTGTACTTCTTGGGAAGTAAAGGCTACTAGTCATGCCCTAAGGTGTGTAAAATGGTGCTTAACTGACTGGACTTCAGTTTCTACAGGCTCATGAAGCTGTCCAGGAGGGGGTCTGGTCACTCTTGGACTAATTAAAGTTGGTTAAAGTCGACAGGGTCGACTTCAATGCACCGGGTGTTTATTCCATATGGCTCAATCTCTTTCCACAGCGTGGAAAGCGGCACGCAAAGCATAAACTCCGTAGCTCCTGCGATGACCCTCATGAGTCTCTGAACAAATGCACTCGTGAACCGAAGGACGTGGCCCGGAATCAAACCCGCCATCTTTGGAGCCCGAGTCAGACGGCTTGACCACTTCGTCACCAAGACTCTTGGACTAATTGTTCCACTGCAGTGAGGATGACTGACTAGTCTACCAGATTATCAGCTATTGCCTGACTGCTTGCTTGAGAAAGACACGCCAATGAGGAAGAGAATTGGCGTTATCATTGCATAATGATATCCTTTGTGTTAGCTCACAGTGTCGATCCATGCACTTAATTCAGTAGCTAGGTGACAGAACATTGTACTACCAGTCCAACATGAGGAAATGTGTAAGCAAGCTGCAGCCAGAAGCAAAAACACTCCAGAGACCTTAACAGCTCAACCACCTATCCGTCATGTTGGACCGGAAGTCTCCTGTGTGTGTGATATCTGAAACCTTTCACCACAATGTCTGCTATGAGATATTAAATGAATGAACACACTTTATTTTCAAAAGATCACAAATTGGGTACACAGGCCAGTCTTACATTCAGACTTTCCAATCACTCATCTTCAATTCATTAAATGTGCATGTTACATTCACATAGGGGGAAAAAATCATTGTTAAATGAAAGATGTGACCACAAACAATGGATTTTGCTATGTTATGAGACAGGCAAGCAGACAGACACACATGCACATGCATAAACACATACATTCATATCTGCATACATATTTAATCATTTACACAAACTCTCACAGTTATGCACCCACATAATAACACACAAATACACACTCACTCCCTCACATACAGATATACTCACTCAGTCACAAACTCACTAACAAACGTTTACTTATACTTACATACATCACTATCATCATCTAGTGCGTTGCATACTGGCATGGGCGATCATGCCTCTCCACAAATTACGATCTCCGATGTCATGGATCAATTCATGTGTTGACTCCCTTCCGTGCCATGACACAAGACTGTCAAGAATCTTCTCATGTTGTCTTCCTCTATTTCTCCTTCTGCAAATCTTTCCGGTTGTCACAATATGTTCCAGTTTTTGTCTTCTCATAACGCGGCCAAAAAAAAGTTGACTGCCTCTTTCTGATGTTTGCGATAAGCTGTCTATGCGACTCATACATACATACTCTCACTCTCACTCTCTCTCTCACTCTCTCTCTCCATCTCTCTCTCTCTCTCCATCTCTCTCCCCCTCTCCCTCTCCTCTAATGTAGCCACTGGTGAGTGCTGGCTAGCCTGGTGGTGAGTGGTTATGTTCTCTGTTCCTGCAGATCCCAGTCCACGGACAAGGAGAAGCAGATGGCAACACCCAAGGAGAACAGTGAGCACTCAGAGAAGTCTCCCAAGGAGAAGGAAGGAGCCACCGCAGACATCTCTGTGAAGGAATCCAAGGTATTCATGTGTTGTATGCTTGTGTTCATGCCCTCCAAGTCTGATTCCTTGTTTTGGTAACACATTCTAAAGAAGTTGATACTGTTTTGTGAAAAGTATATTCTAAATCTTGTGTTTAAATTGAACTTTTTAGAGCAGTTTATTCTTTTTAAAGAAAAATAATTTAAAAAAAAAAATTAGTTGTTCCATGTGGTGAAGAACGGCGGATTCTCGTTAGGGAGACCCGGGTTCGAATCCTTGGTAAGGTGTGAATTTTTTATCTGTTGGGGGGCAAAAAGAATATCATAACCTGCACAGTTCGTGGCGACTGCACTAGCCAAGTGGCCTGAATTCCTTAGGCTCAAGACCCCCCTGTCCTACACTGCAAGGTACTATAGGCAGTAGATGACAGTGACAGTTGTTTAATAAAACATTTTACAAAAATTTATTCTTTATTTTTTATGTATGTGAAGTATTTTAGAGAAATTTATTATGCCATTTTATATGACGAATTTTAGAAAATATATATTTTATTTTTGTGTATTTTCCCCTCAAAAGTTCTTATACTTTGTGAAGAAGCCTTGTATGTAAAGCATTATTTCATGTTTGTATGTAACCATTATGTCCATGTAAACGTTGGACAGAGGGAATAATGGAATCCATGGGAATATGGATATATGAAGCCCGTCAACCTCACTGCTTATGCTTCACCTGGACACCGCCAGGTATTAAAGGAACAAGATGAGATGGTGATGATGTAACCATTATTGTTGTTCCAGTGGATAAAAGGCTTTCGATAAAGTAAGACATGTCAACATTATAGAGATGCTTGCAGATTACACATTGATGGAAAAGACCTTAGACTTGTGAAAAACATATATTCGAAACAACAAGCTGCCATACAGATTGATAATGAAGTAGGTCAATATCAGCCTATTAAGAGAGGTGTGCGACAGGGATGTGTAATGTCTCTAGATCTGTTTTACTTGTACAGTGAAAATATTTTCAGAAATGTAGAAGATATGAAAGGAATCATCAATGGAGGATGAAACACCAATAACATTAGATACGCAGATGATACAGTCTTGATTCCAGACAATGAGCAGGATCTGCAGCATTTAGTAGATGTGGTTGTTGCACACAGTGAACAACTAGGGTTAGAATTAAATTATAAGAAGACACAGATTATGGTAATCACCAGGAAGTAGAAAATACCACAATGTAATATACAAGTTCTTTCTCCGTAATCCCGTATATCCACGTAAGGAACGTAACTGCATGAGAATCAGTAGCGGATCTCGCTGCATTAGTAACTTACAGGGTATGTGAGACAGTTTCTCAGAAAGCAGTGGCAAACTTACTGAGCGTAATCTTGCCAAGAAATCAACATCAGTTGAAAGATGCTGATGTTGACAGCGAGGTCCTGTAAAGGATATGAAAAAAAATAATATATATATATATATATATAATATATACAAAGAAAATGGGGACACCAAAATGTGACATAGAAATAGAAGGGGAAATTCTCAACCAAGTGGATAATTTTAAATACCTAGGGGCACTTATAACATTGGATGGAAGATGTACAACAGAGATTAAGAGCAGAATAGGGCAGGCAAAAGCCGCATTTCAGAAAATGAAGAGTATTTTATGCAATAAGTCGCTATCAATGAATGTAAGAAATAGAGTGCTAAAATGCTATATAGAACCAGTTTTGCTGTATGGCAGCAAATCTTGGAATGTAAATGAACAAATTAGGAAGAACTTGGAAGCAACAGAGATGTGGTTTTTAAGACGAATGTTGCGAATTCCTTGGACTGCCAGAGTAACTAACAACGATTGCCTGAAAGGGGCTAGTGCAACTAGAACACTATATACAACAATAAGAAAGAGACAAACAGCTTTCTTTGGTCATGTGATGAGAAGAGAGGCATTGGAGAACATCGTGACAACTGGAAAGATCGAGGGGAAAAGAGGCAGAGGCAGACCAAGAGAAATGATGCTGGACGGATTGAGACGGTGGCATGGAGGAATATCATCAGCAGAGTTGATCCAGAACACCAAAGACCGAGATCTGTGGAGAGCCATGAACGCCTACGCCAGCCGACACGGCACTTGATGATGATGATGATGATGATGATGATGATGTGACACACACACGCACGCATGCACGTTCGTACGTACTTACATGTAAATGGGAATATTCATAAACAAGTGAATCAGTACAATTATTTTGTAACAGTCATAACATCTGATGGGAGATGCCTTGAAGAATTAGAACAAGAATCGCCATGGCGAAGGTAGCCTTTTGCAAGATGAAAAACATACTGACCAATAGAAAGATGTCATTTTCAATGAGAAAAAAGAGTGTTGAGCTACTACATAGAACCTGTACTTTTCTATGGATGTGAAGCGAGGCCAATGAGCATACAGGCTGAAAAACATCTGATGGATGTGGAGATGTGGTTTCTGAGGAAAATACAAATAATACCATGGACAGACAGAAAAACCAATGACCAAGTACTACAAGAAACAAATGAAAACCGTAAACTGATTAGAGAAATTACATAGACAGTCACAATATTTTGGTCACGTTTTGAGAAGAAATAAATTAGAGAACCTGGTGACAACTGGCAAGATCGAGGGAAGAGAACAAGGGGAAGTCAGAGAAGTAAATACCTGGATGGCTTGGCCATATGGCATGGTTGAGACAAGAACAGAGCTGATCCACGGCTCTGGTGATCGAGTGAGATGGCAAAACATAACCACCCACGCTTATCAGCATGGCACATGTTGATGATGTTGATGATGATGATGATGATGATGATGATGATGATGATGATGATGATACCTACCCCATCTATAAAAGAAACATTGTCTCTGTACACTAAATCAAACTGCATTTATCAATTCCAGTGTGAGTGCCAAGTGACTTGCATAGTTAGAATGGAAAGACAATTAGCAAATCAAGTTGCTGATCAAGTTGCAGTCGAGTCCACTTTAGTCGAACTCGGATAACTAGAATTTCGCTTAAGTCGACGTTATTGGCTTGGTCCCGGCCAAGATCCTTCTTTATCTTTGTATAAAAATTCCTGATAAGTCCTCAAATTTTTGGATTAGTCGAACATAAAAATGAATACCGACTATATAAATGTCCACGTTTAAGTCGAACTGTTCATTTTCACACACACACACACACACACACACACACACACACACACACACACACACACACACACACACACACACACACACACACACACACACACACACACACACACACACACACACACACACACACACACACACACACACACACACACACACACCACACACCACACACACACACACACACACACACACACACACACACACACACACACACACACACACACACACACACACACACACACACACACACACACACACACACACACACACACACACACACACACACACACACACACACACACACACACACACACACACACACACACACACACACACACACACACACACACACACACACACACACACACACACACACACACACACACACACACACACACACACACACACACACACACACACACACACACACACACACACACACACACACACACACCACACACACACACACACACACACACACACACACACACACACACACACACACACACACACACACACACACACACACACACACACACACACACACACACACACACACACACACACACACACACACACACACACACACACACACACACCACACACACACACACACACACACACACACACACACACACACACACACACACACACACACACACACACACACACACACACACACACACACACACACACACACACACACACACACACACACACACACACACACACACACACACACACACACACACACACACACACACACACACACACACACACACACACACACACACACACACACACACACACACACACACCCCCCCCCCCCCCCCCCCACCCCCCCCACCCCCCCCCCCCCCCACCCCCCCCCCCCCAAAAAAAAAAAAGCATAAAGACCGCTACAAACAATTGTTTTTCAAATGTCAAATCAACAGTGTTAGGCAGAGAGCTAGAAGAACTGCTGCGTGCGATTTTGTTGATGCTGCCCTTTTAAAATGGTTCACTGTGATTAGATTGGCAAGTGTACCAGTAAATGGGTCCTTATTGCAAAAGCAGAAGAATTTGCACGTCTTGGAGGTCAGACAGACTGGAATTGTAGTGCTGGCTGGTTGGATTGTTTCAAAAAACAACATTGCATCACTTACAAGAATGTGTGTGGAGAGAAACAGTCAGTCGACGAAGCAACGACTCACTCATGGATAGAAGACGTGCTCAGACCTGCTTTAGCTAAATATAATTCTGAGAGCAGTGAGAGTAATGTTACTGACATTTCAGTGGGGCCATTACTTGCTAGATTGTATAAAGAGCTGAAGAATGATCCAGAGGAGTTTGTGAACATTGACAATGATGTTTCTACTAGTGCCACTCTTTCAAGCACTGATATTATAGGGCTATGTATGCCAGTCATTCAACCAACAGACCCTTCCAGCCCTGACTCTGATGATGAGGATGACTGTGGGCTGCAAGCACAACCTGTATCGCAGTCAGATATTTTGGCATCAGTTGACAAAATTGACATTTACATGATGCAGAATGGATGTTCAGATGATGCAGCCTCACTATTTTGTGCCTTTAAACAGGCATTGGGAAGATAAATCACAGACTTTTTCTTTAATTAATTTGGAAATTTTCAAAATTAAACATTTCAACATTTCTGATATTGTATTGCTGTTTATTTGTTCACTGCCTGTGTTTCCTAAGTGGTAAAATCATTTTACTCAATGCTACTGCATGGTATTAGTGTAAATTAGTGTAAATATGTGTACAGTCTGGATAAGTAGAATTTCGGATAAGTAGAACAATTTCCTTCGGCCCCTGCGACTTCTAATTATCCAGACTCCACTGTATCAGTGTGGGTGGAAAAGAGAGTTAATCAATCTTCATGAATCCCTGTAGGATTGAAAGGTCCTCCTCATCGATTTCTCAACACCTAATGAACTATGGCCATAACGTGAACAAAGAAAAAAGTGTTTTGTATACTGTACTTGATGAACAATAAACTGTTGCTCAAATATAGTGAGATGTTAACAATTAGGCGATTCTAGCCTGTTTGATGCAAACAGAAAGAGTTTGTGTTAAATTTGAAATTACCGTGGGGATAACAGATATTCCACATTCGAACATTACCTGTGACTATGTGTTTTAATTGTTTCAGCTTAAGTATAATTCATTTATTCACTTCATATGACGAGATGCAGCGAAATATGCCAGGCAATAAACCGTGCAACATATTGTGTGTGGCTTATGTGTTTAAGAAGATTGTATCTGTGTGTACAGAGTGCCGCAAAGTGTGACATATTGTGTGTGGCTTGTGTGTTTAAGAAGATTGTATCTGTGTGTACAGAGTGCCACAAAGTGTGACATATTGTGTGTGGCTTGTGTGTTTAAGAAGATTGTATCTGTGTGTACAGAGTGCCACAAAGTGTGACATATTGTGTGTGGCTTGTGTGTTTAAGAAGATTGTATCTGTGTGTACAGAGTGCCACAAAGTGTGACATATTGTGTGTGGCTTGTGTGTTTAAGAAGATTGTATCTGTGTGTACAGAGTGCCACAAAGTGTGACATATTGTGTGTGGCTTGTGTTTAAGAAAATTGTATCTGTGTGTACAGAGTGCCACAAAGTGTGACATATTGTGTGTGGCTTGTGTGTTTAAGAAGATTGTATCTGTGTGTACAGAGTGCCACAAAGTGTGAGGGCCGGCTGCTGACCTTGAACAGCTTCATGCAGTACTGTCAGGACCTCATCAAACAGGACCTTCGAGCTCTGTGGAAGGGGCTTGTTTGCTTGTGGGCTGGACCTTCATCTGGAGAGGTCAGTGCGATCCGACAGTCTTATGTATGTCTTTTCCTCCTCGTCCTCCTCCTCCTCTCCTTGCATCACCCACGAGCACATACACCCTCAAACAACTCATACTGTGATTTAGTCCCTTGTATATCTGTCCAGTATTACTCATCACTGTCCCTAGTGCATTTCTCCCTGTAGTTATTTTTGTCTTTTACTACCTATTCATCTTTTAGAATCCCTGTTTGTTGGACTGCCTGGGTCTTTTGGACAGCTAATGTCTGTTGGACTGCCTGGGTCTTTGGACTGCTATTGTCTTTGGACTGCCAGTGTCTCTTGGACTGCTATTGTCTTTTGGACTGCTATTGTCTTTTGGACTGCCAGTATCTTTTGGACTGCCAAGTGTCTTTTGGACTGCTAATGTCTTTTGGACTGCCAATGTCTTTTGGACTGCCAATGTCTTGTGGACTTATGTCTTTTGGACTGCCAATGTTTCTTGGACTGCCTGTGTCTTTTGGTGCCTGTGTGTTATTGGGTCCCAAAGGAGAAGCAATGAATAGTAACACTGTAACTTCCTGTGTGGGTTATAAAAGGCAACTAAAGAGGGTTGATGGCCACTTCATACCATAGAAAAATCACATGAAAAATCCAACTATTAGCAAACCTCCAAAGTTAGTTCAGCATAGCAACTTTGCAATCTAGCTCAGTTTAGCAACTTCCCAAATATGATCTATTGAATATAGCTCAGTTTAGCAACTTTCCAAATATTGTCATTGGCACCTTTCCGTCTTGACAGACAATAGTTTGGTACATTGTGCTTCAAAAAGTCTTAATAACTACAACCCATGGCGGTGGTGAATGTGACCGATAAGGCCAATTTGTGCTGTAAATGTTCGTCCACAGTGGATGCATGTGAAAACATGGTCATTTCCACCATCATGCACCGTCTTACGTCTCTCACGCTCTGTGTGTGCTTTATCTGCAATCATTTTCTCCTTTGTCTTTATTCAATTTCTGATATTTGCCCTCCATGCAACGCGTTCAGCGGCGACTTACTCCCAGTGTACATTACGAAGGCCTGTATCGATCATGTTCCGCTTACACACATCTTTGTATCATAGTAGAGGCCGACCCTGAGATCTCCTACCCATCTGTAATTCACTAAAAAAGATGTCCTTTGATATTCTACTATCATCCATCCTCCTAATGTGTCCTATCCATCTAAGTCTACGAAGACTGAGCATGGAACACACCGTCACACAACCTGATCTTTCCAATACTTCAGTATTTGTGATTTTGTCTTGCCACTTAATACCAAGTATTCTTCGCAGACACTGTATATGAAAGCTGTTTAAAAGTTTCTCTTGGTGTGGGTAAGTTGACCAGGTCTCACTGCCAAATATGATCTATTGAATGTAGCTGAGTTTTGCAACTTCCCAAATATGATCTATTGAATATAGCTCAGTTTTGCTAACTTCCCAAATATGATCTATTGAATATATCTCAATTTTGCAACTTCTCAAATATAATCTATTGAATATAGGCTCAGATCAGCAACTTAACCAAATATAACCTATTGAATATAACTCTAGTTAGCAACTTCGCAAATATAATTCTTATAATTATAGTTATGTTAGCATTTAGCTGATTACAGTCTCAACAGATGATCATTTGTGCGGTGTTTACGATTGTTGTCATTGTTCGTAATCTCCCTGCGCCTGCTACAGATGTTCCTGTCCAGACCTGACAGCTGCCACTCAGATGATGTCAGAGTGGACGATTGAGACGGACGCCGCCCTGGTCTCCTACATCAATGAAGTTTGCTGTCAGTTGGCTATCTCATCAGCACGTCTCCACCCACACGAAGTACGACTGACTGAAGCTCATTTGACCAATGAGAAATATTCTTGCCTGCAAGGTTAGTCTTGTGATTTGTCACACGATTTTCTATTTGTTGATGGTTAGAGAGAGAGAGAGAGAGAGAGAGAGAGAGAGAGAGAGAGAGAGAGAGAGAGAGAGAGAGAGAGAGAGAGAGAGAGAGAGAGCACGTATGTGCATGCATGTGTGCGTGTGTGTGTGAGAGAGAGAGAGAGAGAGAGAAAGAGTGTGAGAGTAAGAGAGAGAGAGAGTGTGTAAGTAATGCCAGGGAGTGTTGATTCCCAAGCTCACTTACCATATCTCCTCCTCCACTATTGTTTCTGCTGCTGCTGCTGCTGTTTCTTCCTCATTTCATCGTCGTCTTTTTCATCTTCTTCATCTTCGTCTTCTGCTGCTGCTGCTTCTCCCTCTCCCTCTTTTTCTTCAGTTGCTGCTCCTCCTCCTCCTTCACAAGATCAAGGTAATGCTTACTTGATGGCCCGTGGGCATATGTCCGAATCCCCAGCAAGGCAGGGGTTTTTCTCAGTTGACCTGGGCTACAATGTTGACTCAGCCAAATGTGGGTAGCAGGAAATGTTCTTGGAACTAAACGTAAAACTGATTTTGTCTGCCCATCGGGTGTGGGTTCATCATCATCATGTGCTCTGTCAACTGGCTCGGTTTTCCAGTTGTGTGACCGGTCCCAGATACGTACATGGTCCAGATTTGAGATGAGGAAACAATCTTACGTCAGGTGACATTTTTCAGGAGGATTGCTGGCATCACCAGATGAAAGAGAATTAGAAATGAGGAAATATCATAGATAATACTATTAATATCTTCTTCTTTCTCCTCTTCCACACTCTTCTTCTTCTGTTTCCTCCTCTATCTTCTTCTTCTTCCTCCTTCTTAACTTCCACCTCCATCATTTTCTTCCTCTTCCTCTGTCTTCTTCTTCTCCTTAGTAACCATTAGCTGCAGTGAGATGGGAAAATATTGAGCTCCTCAAGAAAACCAGAGAATACGCACTAAAAAAAAGTCGCTTAAAAGTCGACAGGGTCGACTTCATTGCACCAGGTTTTATCCCATATGGCTCAGTCTCTTTCCGCAGCACGGAAAGCGTCGCACAAAGCACAAATTCCGTAGCTTTTAGTGACGGCCCACAGGAGTCTCCGAAACATTTAACTCGTAAACCGAAAGGCGCGGCTCGGAATCGAACCCACAACCTTCGGAGCACGAGTCAAACGGCTTGACCACTTCGCCACAGAGACTCCCAGAGAATACGCACTCAGACATGCACTTCATGCCAGGTGTGGCAGGCAGGAACCATCATGAGACAGCAGCTCACAGCCAGCTCAGCATCTACACTTCATCAGTGTGGGACTACCTTCACCTTGTGGGATTACCTTTGCCTTGTAGGACTACCTTTGCCTTGTGGAACTACCTTCGCCTTGTGGGAATACCTTCACCTTGTGGGACTACCTTCACCTTGTGGAAATACCTTCACCACCTTGTGGGACTACCTTCACCTTGTGGGACTACCTTCACCTTGTGGGACTACCTTCACCTTGTGGGACTACCTTTACCTTGTGGGACTACCTTTGCCTTGTGGGAATACTTTCACCTTGTGGGACCACCTTTGCCTTGTGGGACTACCTTCACCTTGTGGAACTACCTTTGCCTTGTGGGATACCTTTGCCTTGTGGGACTACCTTTGCCTTGTGGGACTACTTTTGGTTTGTGGGACTACCTTCACCTTGTGGGACTACCTTTGCCTTGTGGGACTACTTTTGGTTTTTGGGTCTACCTTTGCCTTGTGGGACTACCTTTGCCTTGTGGGACTACCTTTGCCTTGTGGGACTACCTTCGCCTTGTGGGACTACCTTTGCCTTGTGGGGCTACTTTTGGTTTTTGGGACTACCTTTGCCTTGTGGGACTACTTTTGGTTTTTGGGACTAACTTTGCCTTGTGGGACTACCTTCACCTTGTGGGGCAACTTTTGGTTTTTGGGACTACCTTTGCCTTGTGGGACTACCTTTGCCTTGTGGGACTACCTTCGCCTTGTGGGACTACCTTTGCCTTGTGGGACTACCTTTGCCTTGTGGGACTACTTTTGGTTTTTGGAACTACCTTTGTCTTGTGGGACTACCTTTGCCTTGTGTGACTACCTTCGCCTTGTGGGACTACCTTTGCCTTGTGGGACTACTTTTGCCTTGTGGGACTACTTTTGCCTTGTGGGACTACCTTTGCCTTGTGGGACTACCTTTGCCTTGTGGGACTACTTTTGGTTTTTGGGACTACCTTTGCCTTGTGGGACTACCTTTGCCTTGTGGGACTACCTTTGCCTTGTGGATCTAATATCTGTATGTTCTCTTGAAGGAATCCCCATAGAGAGCATCCGTTTGAGGTTTGCATTTCTGCAAGAACTCAACAACCTGCTGGAGACCATGTTCCTGCCGCTGGTGGACCTCCGGCCAGCCAGTGTGTACAGTCGCAGCACAGCATTTGTTCTAGCCCAGCTCAGAGCTGTCATGTTTTACGACAGCAAGGTAAGCATCATCATCATGCGTACAGTCGCAGCACAGCATTTGTTCTAGCCCAGCTCAGAGCTGTCATGTTTTACGACAGCAAGGTAAGCATCATCATCATGTGTACAGTCGCAGCACAGCATTTGTTCTAGCCCAGCTCCGAGCTGTCATGTTTTACGACAGCAAGGTAAGCATCATCATCATGCGTACAGTCGCAGCACAGCATTTGTTTTAGCCCAGCTCCGAGCTGTCATGTTTTACGAAAGCAAGGTAAACTGTTTGTCATCATCATCATGTGTACAGTCACAGCACAGCATTTGTTTTAGCCCAGCTCTGAGCTGTCATGTTTTACGATAGCAAGGTAAACTGTTTGCCTTCGTCATGTGTACAGTCGCAGCGCAGCATTCGTTCTAGCCCAGCTTCGAGCTGTCATGTTTTTCGACAGCAATGTAAGCTGTCTATCATCATCATGTGTACAGTTGCAGCACAGCATTTGTTCTAGCCCAGCTCAGAGCTGTCATGTTTTAGGACAGCAAGGTAAGCTGTTTGTCTTCATCATGTGCCCTGGCAGTTAGCATTCATGTCTCTCCACAGATGTTGGTCCCTGACATTCCCAATCAACTCCGCTGATGATATTCCTCCATGGCACTGCCTCAGCCCATCTCGCATTATTGATCTTTCCAGTTGTCACGTTTTCCATTGCCTCTTTTCTCATTATGTGACCAAAGAACATTGTTTGTCTCTATCGTATCAATCAGTCATGTGCCATCTCCACATTGAAGGTTGGCTGCAATGGATCTCCAACACTGTCTGTCTCTCACCCTGACTGTACATTCTGTCAGATTGTATGTTCGTCTATTTCTTGGTGTTATCTTCCCACTTGTATCATTGTCTGCATCTTGCTTGCTGGCCTTCAACCTTGCCCTCCAGTATGGTTTTTATGAAAGTGTTATGTCCTTTAACGTGGCCAAAATATTTAAATTGCCTCTGTTTTATTTCTTTCATCAACTCTTTACATTCCCAGTTTTTCTAGAACCTCTGCATTTGACTGTTTTTGTTTCCATGAAATACAGCATATTTTTCTGTATCTTTCTTATTGTTGTTCATTATGTTTTACTATTATGCCTTTTTTTCATAGCACTAGGATATTTGTCAAAGAAAATTTACTTAGCACCAGACTTAGTTTGTAACCCCAGTGTTAAATCGGCACTTCTGTATCAGTCAGAAACATGAAGAACAACTACAATAATTACAAATAAGCAACAAACATTCACTAACTGGTGCCTACACAGAATAGTTGGAATAAAATGATATGAGGAAATCACCAAGTTAGAACTCACAGAGAGAACTAAACAAATCCCAGTGAACCAAGAGATGAAGAAAAGTTGCTGATGCTGGATAGGACACACACTGAGAGAACTGGGAAAGACACTAAAGTTGAACATATGTTTTTATGAGGGTCTCTTATTGGTTCAGTTCATTTCAGTATTTACGGGGAAAAGAAAAAATTGACCTCGTTTAATCAACCAGCTTCTTCTGGTTGGTTATAATTGAGATCCGTTTTGTGTGTGTTCATTTTGATCTTCTTTCTATTGGGGAGATGATCCTGTTTATGTACCATCATGACATATCGAGGATATGATGGTGGACTCATGGGTTCTTGACCAAACATCACTCATGGCTGATGTAGACAGTATCATGCTGACTGCCATAGCTTCCAATCTTCCGCTGACCTTCTGGCAACTATTTCAAGAGATGGGATCAGACTTCTAGCCATGTTGTCACAAATAAATGCTGCCTCGAGATGGGATTTAAACCTGGAACCACTGGGTCAGAAAGTCAGTGCACTAGTAATCTCACTATAATGCTTCCTCATACTGGATAAACTATTAGCAGAATTGGGGGAAAGGAAGGTTGGTTCACAATGAATGCATGGTCAGAAACGACTAGTTCATTGTTCATTTTTACAGGTGAACTTTTTAAACAGAATTCTAAATGCCTCGGCCAAACGGAAACCTGACCAGGCTGCTCCAGAGATCACACTGAACCCACTAGAGACCATCGGCACAGGTGGGTCTTCTTGTAGCATCATTGTTTTTGATCCCAGTGCTGCTGAGTTGTCTCCTCTTGGCAGTACAGTGATGCTGAGTTGTCTACTCTTGACATTCCAGTGCTCTGGAATTTTCTACTCTTCACATCCCAGTTAGTTAGTTAGTTAGTCGACAGATCATCCTCGTTGCACATCGAACCATTCAGTCCATAAGTGCTCGGATCCCCTCCTCAGCAAATCCCGCAGCGTGTAGTGGCTAACGACGCCAGTTCTGTGTTGGTTTATCAATCTTCTTTGGCTTCCTGCGTAGTGTTCTTGTTTGGCCACCCCTCTTTTAATTTGCTGCTCCCGCAGTTTAGCCATTGTTGTAGATTCACAGTCATCACTTGGTTCTCGCAAAAGTCTCACTTCTCGTAGAGCATTCAGAATGTCAGCCTGGTCCATGGCGCGTCCGCCCTCCACAGTAGCCTCACCTGCGAGCTTGTCAGCCCGCTCATTTCCTTGTACTCCCGCATGACCTGGCACGAAGATAAAACTAATCTTTGCCAGCCGAGACCGCTTCAGAGGCAGCAACCATTCTCTTCGGATCGACCCCTCCTCTATCCTCTTGATCATGTTCATTGAGTCGCTAAGGAAACAAGCCCTAGTGAATGTCTGTGTCTCGAGCCATGTTATTGCTTTACTTACTGCCATGACTTCCATGGTCAGGCTACTTGTGGTTTCAGTGAAAGCACCAGAGTCCTCCTTCACAATTCTCCCTCCGGCCCGAGCTGTAAAGGCCCATGAGCTTCTCACATGTCGGACGACCGACCCATCTGTGTAGATGACCGCGTCACCGTCTAGCGAATTCTCGAAAATCAACGCTTGTACTTCAGCCTCAACAGCAGCCGGATTTTCTTGTCTGCATTTTCTATCTAGTTGGATGCAAACTGAAAAGGATGTGCAGAAGTCTGTTGGCACTTGCACCCACTCCTCGCCAGGTTCTAAGTCCTCAAGTGAACACACCTGTTGAAGAATGTCTTCGGCTTGACCCATCCACGACCGTCCTCTTTTTAACCTGCTGCCCTTCACCTTCCTAATTTCACTATGCAGTGGATGTTGTGTGTTTGCGTTAATTCTGAGGTAGGCGCGTGCCCTGCAAACTTGTATTCTCTCTTCAATGGTTGGAAAATCAAGAAGGTAGCGCATCGCCCTGCATGCTGTATCTCTTGTACATCCAAGAATAATGCGCATAGCTTCATTCTGTATCCTTTCCATCCTTTCTATCTGCTTATGGCTGAGAGTCAGGATTGCCATTGCATACTCCAAAACAGACATGACCAGCCCCTCGTACAGAAGACATAGATGGCGCTGCTCACAGTTTGCTGCCGCCATCACCCGCATCGCTGCCAAACCCCGCTTGGCCTTTGTTATCACCTGGTCTATGTGCACATTATAAGCAAGGCTTCGATCAAACCGTATCCCCAGGTAATTCATTGCCTGCGTTCTTTCCACCGTCTCTGAACACAGCATTACAGTTGGTGTTGGATTGTTGACAATATGATTATTCAACGAGAACCAAGTCACTGTTGCCTTTGTTGGGTTGACCATTGCCCCAGCTTCATCACACCAAGTACTTATGCGATTGAGTTCGGTTTGTAGTTCCACAGCAACCTCCTCTCTATCCTTACCCTGACGATACACTAAAACATCATCGGCATACGACAATGTCCTGCCAGGTCCAGTGATCTGCTCACTGGTGATTCTCACTGTGTAGGCGTTGAACAGTACCGGAGATAATGGTGATCCCTGTGGTAGGCCAGGATATATTGTTGTTGGTTCCGAAGTCCAACTGCCACATCTAAAAACTACTTTCCGTTGGTAGAGGGCTGCAGCGATCCAACTAAGGAGGAATGGACTTACGTTTAGTTCAAGAAGCTGAAACATTAAAAAATCCAGTGGTACTCTGTTGTATGCGTCCTCAAGATCAATCGCTGCAGCAACGGTTTCAGTGCCTGAGTGGAAACCTTCATAGACATCATGGGCAAAGACTGCTGCATTGGTCCAGGTTTCTCTTTTTGGACGGTACCTACCCAGGGTAGGTGGGAAAACACCTTGCCTCTCTAGTTGGCTTGATATTTTCCTGGCAATTACCTTCTCCAGCAGCTTGCCTATTGTATTCTGCATGGTTATAATTCGATATCCCTGAATTTTTTTGTGGTCTTTGTCAGGCTTCGGCAAGGGAATCAGATAGCTGTGTAACCATTCCTCCTTGATGCTAGCACTCCCTATACTGTTGTTGTACATGTCTGCTAGTTTCTCTAGCTCATTGTCGGTACACCTATTTATGTCGTCGTATCTTATGCCATCAGGACCTGGAGCACTGTTTTTTGATCGTCGAAGCACAAGCCTTGATTTCTTTCACTGTCACTGTGTCTTCATCCGAAGTGTTCTGGGCCTTGCATCTGTCTGAGGTGACCTCCTTGGCCAGATTTCGGCCTCCCATGTCTGTCTGGTTGCTCTGCTCAAGGTAGCGTTCAAAGAGGGCTTTGCCCTTGTCCTCGTCAGTCCTCTGCCAGGTGAGGTCAGCACCTTGGAAGTCAGAAATGCTCTTATTCTTGACTACACCACTCATGCTTTTATGTAGTCGCCAGAACAATTTCAGTGACTTGTCTGTGCTTACTCTTTGACGCACCTCTGCCCATTTTTCGCTTTTAACCACCTTGACCAGTTTTTTGAAATAGCTTACTTTTGTGTGCATCTCTCTTTCTAAGTGCAAGCAGGGACTAGGATGACCAGCTCTGTTCTTCTTGGCATTTTGCCATCTCCTTACAGCACTATGCTTATCCACCCAAGCCTTCTCCACCTCGAAACTCCACCACGGTGGCTGCTCTCAGCTTTTTTTCCTGCCCTGAAACGTTCTGCGCTTGTCACGTCTTATTTTACTCACCACATCTTGCCCTGTACTGTCATACTGGAACGTCTTTACCTTTAGCTTGTGCTGCCTGGTTCTGCCTTTCTCCACCAATATGCTGCACGGGTGGTGGTCGCTGCCATGGTGTCCTAGGACACCCCATCTACACACTGTAGTGAGTGAAGGTGAAACTAGCGCCAGATCAATAGCACTGTCCACATCGCCTGGACGGCTTGCTGTCCTGGTGACACAGCCACTGTTAATACAAACCAGGTCGATGGTTTCCAGTGCAGTCTCGAGCTCCTCCCCTTGTGTATTGGAGGAAGTGTTTCCCCATGCTCTGCCTTTAGCGTTGAAGTCACCACAGAAAATATTTCTCTCGTGGCCTAATATGCCACTTAAGCACTGCCACTTCATCCCAGTACAAGTGAATTGTCTACTCTTCACATCCCAGTACTAGTGAATTGTCTACTCTTCACATCCCAGTACTAGTGAATTGTCTACTCTTCACATCCCAGTACTAGTGAATTGTCTACTCTTCACATCCCAGTACTAGTGAATTTTCTACTCTTCACATCCCAGTACTAGTGAATTGTCTACTCTTCACATCCCAGTACTAGTGAATTGTCTACTCTTCACATCCCAGTACTAGTGAATTGTCTACTCTTCACATCCCAGTACTAGTTAATTTTCTACTCTTCACATCCCAGTACTAGTTAATTTTCTACTCTTCACATCCCAGTACTAGTGAGTTGTCTACTCTTCACATCCCAGTACTAGTGAATTGTCTACTCTTCACATCCCAGTACTAGTTAATTTTCTACTCTTCACATCCCAGTACTAGTGAATTGTCTACTCTTCACATCCCAGTACTAGTGAATTTTCTACTCTTCACATCCCAGTACTAGTTAATTTTCTACTCTTCACATCCCAGTACTAGTGAGTTGTCTACTCTTCACATCCCAGTACTAGTGAATTTTCTACTCTTCATATCCCAGTACTAGTGAATTTTCTACTCTTCACATCCCAGTACTAGTTAATTTTCTACTCTTCACATCCCAGTACTAGTGAATTTTCTACTCTTCACATCCCAGTACTAGTGAATTTTCTACTCTTCACATCCCAGTACTAGTGAGTTGTCTACTCTTCACATCCCAGTACTAGCTAATTTTCTACTCTTCACATCCCAGTACTAGTTAATTTTCTACTCTTCACATCCCAGTACTAGTTAATTTTCTACTCTTCACATCTCAGTACTAGTTAATTTTCTACTCTTCACATCCCAGTACTAGTTAATTTTCTACTCTTCATATCCCAGTACTAGTTAATTTTCTACTCTTCACATCCCAGTACTAGTTAATTTTCTACTCTTCATATCCCAGTACTAGTTAATTTTCTACTCTTCACATCCCAGTACTAGTTAATTTTCTACTCTTCACATCCCAGTACTAGTGAATTTTCTACTCTTCACATCCCAGTACTAGTTAATTGTCTACTCTTCACATCCCAGTACTAGTTAATTGTCTACTCTTCACATCCCAGTACTAGTGAGTTGTCTACTCTTATCAAAACTAAATGAACAAAGTTTTCAGGAAAGCAGAAATGCCAGCATTGTGTCTACATTGTAAAGATGTGGAAATCACACGGGTGATTCTGTCAGTACACTGTCCAGTGACAGCCAGAGTGAGCTGTGACACAGAGGTCATGACAAGAACCTTTATATCAGAGGGACTTTTTCTGAAAAGGGGAACGTAATGAAAAACAGGAAAACCACCACAAGCATACACATCCACTTAGTGGAATGTGTGGTCTGTTCTGTGTGGGTGTGAAAGCTGGGCAGTGAGTAAGTGACATGATGAAGAAACTGGAGGCAGTAAATATGTGATTGATGAGAAGAAGGTTGAGAATATGGAAGTCACAGAAGACAACAACAGTTAAGGACAAAAGGATTAACTTTATTGTACCAGGTTTAATTCCACATAGCTTGGTGTCTTTCTGCAGGGCAACCTGTTGAAAGTGTTGCACAAAACACAAATTACCCAGCTCCAGTGATGACCCCTCAAGGAGTCTCCAAGAAAATTGCACCCGGCAACCAGAATGACAGAACCCCAAATCGAACCTTAATCATCAGAACACAAGGCAGGTTGTTTAATCACTTCGTCACAGATACTGCCCAGAAAAACACCTTGTGGGGGGTGGACAACGGTAGGTGTGGTCAGTCCATTCATCATGACCAGTAGGAGGAGACATGCAGTGTGTAGGGCACATCAACACAAGAGATGGGACAGAGAAATGTGCATGGAACAGGAACATGTGGGGTTACAGGAACTAAGGAAGACAGGGAAATGTGCATAAAACAGGAACATGTGGGGTTATAGGAGCAAAGGAAGACAGAAATGTGCATGAAACAGAAACATGTGGGGTTATAGGAACAAAGGAAGACAGAGAAATGTGCATGCAACAGGAACATGTGGGGTTACAGGAACAAAGAAAGACAGAGAAATGTGCATGAAACAGGAACATGTGGGGTTACAGGAACAAAAGAAGAAGACAGAGAAAGACTACATAGAAGCCTTGAGCACCTGGGCAACAAGTACAAATATAAATACCAACTTCCTTCCATTATGAGATGACAGGGGGATATGAGAGTCAGTGAGAAAGTGATATTACCCTCCATATCTCTGTCTGTAAGAAAACTGATTTTATCCTCCATGTCCCTGTCTGTGAGACAACTGATTTTATCCTCCATATCTATCTGAGAAAACCAATTTTATCTCCCATATCCCTGTCTGCGAGAAAGCCAATTTTATCCCCCATGTCCCTGTCTGTGAGAAAGTGATTTTATCCCTCATGTCCCTGTCTGTAAGAAAGTGATCTTATCCTCCATATCCCTGTCTGTATGAAAGTGATCTTATTCTCCATATCCCTCTCTATGAGAAAACTGATCTTATCCTCCATATCCTTGTTTGTGAGAGAGTGATTTTATTCTTCATCCCTGACTGTGAGAAAACTGATTTTATCTTCCATATCCTTGTTTGTGAGAAAGGGATTTTATCCTCCATATCCCTGTTTGTGAGAAAGTGATCTTATCCTCCAATTGTCTGTCTGTGAGAAACTATTTGTGTCCGTTATATCCGTGTCAGAGAAACATATTACAGACATGAGTGAGACAGAAACTGACGCTTGTATATGTCTATGCCCCAGGAGAGAGAGACTGCCAGGCCAGCATCCTGTGCCAATCCTACCGCCAGCTGTCCACCATCAGCTCCAGGAAGCTGTGTGTCCGGCTGGCCAGCGGCGGCGACCCCACATACTCCTTCAATGTCCGCATGACGGGGGAGGAGGTGCACGGAACCAGTGAGTTGACATCTTGTTTTTTACTCTCATCATCTCACCATCTTTATCTACACTTTAAATTCACTGTAATTATCTCCATCTAAGCTTTTAATTCACTATCACCATCTTTATCTAAGCTTTAAGTTCACTATCATCATCTTCATTTAATCTTTTAATTCACTATCATCTTCTTCATCTAAACTTCAGGTTCACTATCATCATCTTCATCTACCCTTTCGATTCCCTGTAGTTTCTTTTTTAGTTTTCTGAATGTCTGCCATGGCAGTGGCCAATCACAGCCAACCCTTGACCATCTTCTGCTGTAATCTGGATCTTATTGTTCTGAATCTCATGTTTCCCTGGACTTGTCTTGAGATGGCCCTACTACATTGTTTCTGGTGTTGCTTGCTTCTCCAATGTTTGACATGTTTCCAGGGCAGTCATCAGTTAGAATCTATTCTTTGTGATTGCCAGCTCAAGATGGATGGGTCTTCAACATGCCACCTGAGGTCCTGTTCATTAGACCTGTTCTGAGAGGCTGCCAGTTACCAGATGGAAAACTGAGTTTCTAATAAAAATCACGTCAGCTGTGCTGAGAGAAAGTTTTAGAGTGGTATAAAGACCTCACACTGTTGTTTACACATAACGCATGGACTGGGGAAAATGCAAGGCAGAGGCATGAATGAATCAGTCCTTTAAGAAGGAAATGAAAACCATAATTTAGAGGAATGAGCTGTAGATGGTCAAGATTGTTTGGGCAAGTCATGGGGAGAAGTAAACGTGAAAACTGAGTGATAGCTGATGGGATTTATGGGAAAAGAGCAAGAGTGAGACAAAGATTATTGCTTGGATGGCTTGATCATGTGGCATGATCATGGCTGGAACACAGGCCTGGTCAGAGACTCTAGTTATTGTGTGAGATAACAACCCATCATTGCTCAACTCATTGCCATGGCACATGATGATGTTGATATCCGAGCGGGCTAGGCACTGTTCACTATGCTGGGATCAGGGGGAATACCTGCTTTAAGTTGCTGGCTGTGCACAACTTGTCCTCGACCACATCCAGAAACTTGTCAAGCCAGCTGTGCCAGGACACAAGTGTATCCATCTTGTAACCAGTTGCACTCTGAGAGGGTGATACTGTCATTTATACAGATGGGTCGGTTGTTCGACGCATGAGAAGTTCATGGGCTTTTACAGCTCAAGCTGGAGGAAGAATTGTGAAGGAAGATTCTGGTGCTTTTGCCTTGACCACAAGTAGTCTGACTATGGAAGTCATGGCAGTAAGTAAAGCACTAACATGGCTCGAGACACAGACCTTCACTCTGGCATGCTTCCTTAGTGACTCAGTTAATATACTCAGGAAGATAGAGGGTCCAAAGACAGTGGTTGTTGCCTCTGGAGTGGTCTCAGCTGGCAAAGATTAGTTTCATTTTCATGCCAGGGCATGCTGGTGTACAAGGAAATGAGCAGGCTGACAGGCTTGCAGGTAAGGCCACTGTGGAGGGCGGACGAGCCATGGACCAGGCTGATATACCGAATGCTCTACAAGAAGTAAGATATTCTTAAGAACAAAGTGATGACTGTGAATCTACAACTATGGTTAGGCTGCGAGAACAGCAAGTTAAAAGAGGGGTGGCCAAACAAGAACACTATACAGGAAGCCAAAGAAGATTAATAAACCAACACAGAACTGGTGTCATTAGCCGCTACACGCTGCTGGATTTACTGAGGAGCTGATCCAAGCACTTATGGACTGAATAGTTCGATGTGCAATGAGGATGATTTGTCGACTAACTAACTCTGAGAGCAACATCTGCCTTAGTGCCTTATTCTCATCTTTTCCTTCAGGTGGATCGTTCCGACACTACCTGTGGCAGGTGGCCAAGGAACTCCAGTCTTCTACGCTCGGCCTCCTCCTGCCCTGCCCCAGCTCCGCCATGGGCATCAACAAGGGTAGACTACTCCTGAAGCCAGGCAAGATGACGTATTCAGAAGAAAACTTGCTGCTTTTCATTGGCCAGGTAAGCTTTCAGTTGAGCGTTGATTGGTTTTGATGTGCTGTGTAGTATAGTGCTGTGTGCAAGAGAACATGCCTGATGGCGAGGGACACTGCTAATAGGGATAGCTAATCCACACGCAAGAATCAGTCCTATGCACTCACTCCTGGTAGGTTGCATGTTATGGACTTGCTTGAGTTCAAAGTAAGCTCATGGGAAATATTTGCTATGTTTGATCAGTATAAAGAACATTTTAACAGTGCATAGATTTCTAATGTCTCATTGTCCCGTTCATCATCCAGTGCCTTGCCGGCTGGCGTGGGCGATCATGCCTTTCCACAAGTTGCAATCTCCGATGACACACATTGGTTTTTGTGTTGACTCCCTTCCGTGCCATGACACAAGACTATCAAGAATTTTCTCACGTTGTTTTCTTCTATCTCTCTTTCCAGAAATCTTTCCAGTTGTCACATGTTCCAGTTTTTGTTTTCTCATAATGTGGCCACAAAATGATGGCTGCTTCTTTCTGATGTTTGTGATAAGTTGTCTTTGCGACTCAGCTTTTCTCAAAACGTCCTGATTGCTTATTTTGGCTGTGCAATTAATTTTCAGCATTCTTCTATAAAACCACATCTCCAAGGCTTCAAGTGATTTTTTCCCCACCTGTTTACTAATTGTCCAGGATTCACAGCCATATGTTAAAATGGTTCTATGTAACATGCAATAACTTTATTCCTAACTTTTCTAACTCATTGTCTCATTATAATGTGAATATTGTGACATTTCAGTTGCTGGGCATCACCATTCGGGCAGACATCCCGCTGGGACTTGACCTGCTGTCCACAGTCTGGAAGCTGCTGGTGGGTTTGACCCTGGACCCCTTGGTGGACCTACAGCAGGCCGACGCAGTCACCTACAAGTACATCAAGAAGATTGAGATGGTAATGATACAGAGTAGATCAAGAAGATTGAGATGGTAATGATACAGAGTAGATCAAGAAGATTGAGATGGTAATGATACAGAGTAGATCAAGAAGATTAAGATGGTAATGATACAGAGTACAGCTCCATGTAGCAGGTCCATGGCATGCCCCACTGAAATGCTTCTCTAGTTCTGGTCATCTCTCCTGCCACGTGTGTCTTCATGCCCGAGGTCTGTCATCTCCTGTGTCTATCTTTATTGCAGGTCCTTGCCTAATGTCGCTCTCATTACGGTGTGCCGAAAAGAATTCTCCGCTGACAAGCCTCTCTCTCTGGCCATTTCTCACGCCTCATGTACTCTCATGCTCAGAGTATTTGTGGTGTAGTTTATCCATCTTCATGCTGGTCCCTGTCACTTCACCTAGGATCCACGCCTCCCATCACTGTTCTCCCCCAGCCACTGTCATGTGTAACATGGTCATAGTCATGAGACATGATGCTGTTCTCTCCCAGCCACTGTCATGTGTAACATGGTCATAGTCATGAGACACGATGCTGTTCTCTCCCAGCCACTGAGACGTGTAACATGGTCAAAGTCATGAGACATGATGCTGTTCTCTCCCAGCCACTGTCATGTGTAACATGGTCATAGTCATGAGACACAATGCTGTTCTCTCCCAGCCACTGTGACATGTAACATGGTCAAAGTCATGAGATATGATGCTGTTCTCTCCCAGCCACTGTGATGTGTAACATGGTAAAAGTCATGAGACATGATGCTGTTCTCTCCCAGCCACTGTGACGTGTAACATGGTCAAAGTCATGAGACATGATGCTGTTCTCTCCCAGCCACTGTCACGTGTAACATGGTCAAAGTCATGAGACATGAATGCTGTTCTCTCCCAGCCACTGTGACGTGTAACATGGTCAAAGTCATGAGACATGATGCTGTTCTCTCCCAGCCACTGTGACGTGTAACATGGTCAAAGTCATGAGACATGATGCTGTTCTCTCCCAGCCACTGTGACGTGTAACATGGTCAAAGTCATGAGACATGATGCTGTTCTCTCCCAGCCGCTGTCATGTGTAACATGGTCATAGTCATGAGACACGATGCTGTTCTCTCCCAGCCACTGTGATGTGTAACATGGTCAAAGTCATGAGACATGATGCTGTTCTCTCCCAGCCACTGTCATGTGTAACATGGTCATAGTCATGAGACACAATGCTGTTCTCTCCCAGCCACTGTGACGTGTAACATGGTCAAAGTCATGAGACATGATGCTGTTCTCTCCCAGCCACTGTGACGTGTAACATGGTCAAAGTCATGAGACATGATGCTGTTCTCTCCCAGCCACTGTGACGTGTAACATGGTCAAGTCATGAGACATGATGCTGTTCTCTCCCAGCCACTGTGACGTGTAACATGGTCAAAGTCATGAGACATGATGCTGTTCTCTCCCAGCCACTGTGACGTGTAACATGGTCAAAGTCATGAGACATGATGCTGTTCTCTCCCAGCCACTGTGACGTGTAACATGGTCATAGTCATGAGACATGAAGCTGTTCTCTCCCAGCCACTGTGATGTGTAACATGGTCAAAGTCATGAGACATGATGCTGTTCTCTCCCAGCCACTGTGACATGTAACATGGTCAAAGTCATGAGACATGATGCTGTTCTCTCCCAGCCACTGTCATGTGTAACATGGTCAAAGTCATGAGACATGATGCTGTTCTCTCCCAGCCACTGTGACTGTAACATGGTCATAGTTATGAGACATGATGCTGTTCTCTCCCAGCCACTCTCACACGTAACATGGTCATAGTCATGAGACACGATGCTGTTCTCTCCCAGCCACTGTAACTTGTAACATGGTCAGAGTCATGAGACATGATGCTGTTCTCTCCTAGCTACTGTCACTTGTAACATGGTCAAAGTCATGAGACATGATGCTGTTCTCTCCCAGCCACTGTCACATGTAACATGGTCATAGTCATGAGACATGATGCTGTTCTCTCCTAGCTACTGTCACATGTAACATGGTCATAGTCATGAGACATGATGCTGTTCTCTCCCAGCCACTGTGACGTGTACCATGGTCAAAGTCATGAGACATGATGCTGTTCTCTCCCAGCTACTGTGACGTGTAACATGGTCAAAGTCATGAGACATGATGCTGTTCTCTCCCAGCCACTGTGACGTGTAACATGGTCAAAGTCATGAGACATGATGCTGTTTGTGATCCATGTTTCTTCCATGTCCAGATCTGGTAGAATACCAGTAGTTGGCTTCTTCTTCTCTGCTCATGATGTTTTGAGAACTTGTCTATTGCATTGTAGCTCTTCAGCTCTGGGTCTTCTGTAGCCACTGTGGAATTGTCCATGACTGACATCCAGATGTTGCCACAGAGAGCTGCATGTCTTCCACACATGTACTGTCACCTGTTTGCTGATGATGTGCTGGAGGTCCTTGATGATGTTGTCATTGTTCTGATCAGTCTAAATGTGACTTGTTTAGAACTGTGCCCATTGTTGTGTTGACTGTGGGGCTCAGATATTCCAGATTCTGATGTTTTCAATTTCTTTAATGTTACTTGTGATATTTGGTTGGTATGTAGTATTGTCAGTACAATAGAAGTAGAATAACCCTGTCTGCCTGTCATGGTTGTATATTTGGCTGGTATGTTGTTATGTCAGTACTGAGTACAGTAGGAATATAATAACCCTGTCTGCCTGCCATGGTTGTATATTTGGCTGGTATGTAGTTTTGTCAGTACTGAGTACAGTAGGAATAGAATAACCCTGTCTGCATGCCATGGTTGTATTTTTGGGGCATGTTATTGGCTCAGACCTTCTAGGTCAGATTACTGCCCCAGAAGTGTTGTAGTGGGGGTGGCACTAGCTGATGATGATGTCTGCTATATGAGCTTGTTTTACAGAGTGAAGACAACGTAAACATCCCTCTAGGGGTACAGATGTAGACAGAAATCTGGTTGGGTAAGATAGACATTCAGTTGGGTAAGACAGACAAATGGATAAGATAGTTGTTTAGTTGAGTAAGACAGACATTCAGTTGGGTAAGAGAGACATTTAGTTGGGTAAGACAAACATTTAGTTGGGTAAGACAGGTGTCTAGTTAGGTAAGACAGACATTCAGTTGGGTAAGACAGACTTTCAGCTGGGTATGACAGACATTCAGCTGGGTATGACAGATATTTAGTTGGGTAAGACAGACATTCAGTTGGGTAAGACAGACATTTACTTGGGTAAGACAGACATTCAGTTGGGTAAGAGACTTTCAGCTGGGTATGACAGACATTTAGTTGAGTAAGCTAGACATTCAGTTGGGTAAGACAGACATTCAATTGGGTAAGACAGTCATTCAGTTGGGTAAGATAGACATTTACTTGCGTAAGACAGGCATTCAGTTGGGTAAGACAGACTTTCAGCTGGGTAAGACATACATTTGGCTGGGTATGACAGACATTAAATTGGATAAGACAGATGTTCAGTTGGGTAAGACAGACTTTCAGCTGGGTATGACAGACATTCAGCTGGGTATGACCATTCAGCTGGGTATGACAGACATTTAGTTTAGTAAGACAGATGTTTAGTTGGGTAAGACATGTTTAGTTGAGTAAGACAAGACATTCTGTCAAAAGCTTTGAACAGATCACAAATAGTTCCAGCGGAGACCCCTAGGAGCCTCTTGTGCTCATGAACCTAACGACGGACGCAGTCCAGAGAAAAATATATATGTTGGATAATCCTTGCCAGGACTTGAATTAAGTGACATGTTCGTGTCTTTGTTGATGATTGCAATGGGATCAACCACACCATGTGTCGAGTCCATAACAAGGAAACAGATGAGTTATACATAAAGCTTACCGATTATACTTCTCGTTATCTGGTGATTCATTCATGGTAGTTGTTGAGGAAAGCTACAGTTTGTGAATGTATTTTGTGTCTGATGTACAAACAGGCAGAGTCGGAGTGGGAGCTGGAGAACGTCTGCGGGGACACAGAGGCCAGGTTTGTGTACAGCACTCTGACCGGCATGGATGTGGAGATCATCCCTGGTGGCAGAAACACGCTGGTCAGGTCAGTCACCCAACCTCCCTGTGTTCATACTTAGGTCAGTGTGGTTAACTGTCTTGTCATCATACTTAGGTCAGTGTGGTTAACTGTCTTTTCATCATACTTAGGTCAGTTTGGTTAACTGTCTTGTCATCATACTTAGGTCAGTGTGGTTAACTGTTTTGTCATCATACTTAGGTCAGTTTGGTTAACTGTCTTGTCATCATACTTAGGTCAGTGTGGTTAATTGTCTTGTCTTCATACTTAAGTCAGTGTGAATTAACTGTCTTGTCTTCATACTTAGGTCAGTGTGGTTAACTGTCTTGTCATCATACTTAGGTCAGTGTGGTTAACTGTCTTGTCTTCATACTTAGGTCAGTGTGTTTAACTCTCTTGTCTTCATACTTAGTCAGTGTGAATTAACTGTCTTGTCTTCATACTTAGGTCAGCGTGGTTAACTGTCTTGTCTTCATACTTAGGTCAGCGTGGTTAACTGTCTTGTCATCATACTTAGGTCAGTGTGGTTAACTGTCTTGTCTTCATACTTAGGTCAGCGTGGTTAACTGTCTTGTCTTCATACTTAGGTCAGTGTGGTTAACTGTCTTGTCATCATACTTAGGTCAGTGTGGTTAACTCTCATCTTCATACTTAGGTCAGTGTGGTTAACTGTCTTGTCATCATACTTAGGTCAGTGTGGTTAACTCTCATCTTCATACTTGGGTCAGTGTGGTTAACTGTCTTGTCTTCATACTTAGGTCAGCGTGGTTAACTGTCTTGTCTTCATACTTAGGTCAGTGTGGTTAATTGTCTTGTCTTCATACTTAAGTCAGTGTGAATTAACTGTCTTGTCTTCATACTTAGGTCAGTGTGGTTAACTGTCTTGTCATCATACTTAGGTCAGTGTGGTTAACTGTCTTGTCTTCATACTTAGGTCAGTGTGGTTAACTCTCTTGTCTTCATACTTAGTCAGTGTGAATTAACTGTCTTGTCTTCATACTTAGGTGAGCGTGGTTAACTGTCTTGTCTTCATACTTAGGTCAGCGTGGTTAACTGTCTTGTCATCATACTTAGGTCAGTGTGGTTAACTGTCTTGTCTTCATACTTAGGTCAGCGTGGTTAACTGTCTTGTCTTCATACTTAGGTCAGTGTGGTTAACTGTCTTGTCATCATACTTAGGTCAGTGTGGTTAACTCTCGTCTTCATACTTAGGTCAGTGTGGTTAACTGTCTTGTCATCATACTTAGGTCAATGTGGTTAACTCTCATCTTCATACTTGGGTCAGTGTGGTTAACTGTCTTGTCTTCATACTTAGGTCAGCGTGGTTAACTGTCTTGTCTTCATACTTAGGTCAGTGTGGTTAACTGTCTTGTCATCATACTTAGGTCAGTGTGGTTAACTGTCTTGTCATCATACTTAGGTCAGTGTGGTTTACTGTCTTGTCTTCATACTTAGGTCAGTGTGGTTTACTGTCTTGTCTTCATACTTAGGTCAGTGTGGTTAACTGTCTTGTCTTCATACTTAGGTCAGTGTGGTTAACTCTCTTGTCTTCATACTTAGGTCAGTGTGGTTAACTGTCTTGTCATCATACTTAGGTCAGTGTGGTTAACTGTCTTGTCATCATACTTAGGTCAGTGTGGTTAACTGTCTTGTCATCATACTTCGGTCAGTGTGGTTAACTGTCTTGCTATCATACTTGGGTCAGTGTGGTTAACTGTCTTGTCATCATACTTAGGTCAGTGTGGTTAACTGTCTTTTCATCACTGTCAATTTTCTAACACTGTCCTCCACTACTGGTGATTTGAGATTGTACCACTGTATAAACAAACTTTATTTTCAAAGGGTCACAAATTGGGCAAGCAGGCCCGCTTACATTTGACCCTTCCAATCCCTTCTTTTGTACATCAATTATCTATTGTGCATTTGTCATTCGCATAGGAAAATAATATTGCCAAATGAATGTTGTGGAAATAAACAATGCATATTACTATGTTATGAGACAGGCAGGCAGGCACACATACACACATATGCATAAACACAGATGTACATACATACCTGCATACATTCTTAATCATGTACATCAACTTTCACAGTTACCACCCACTCAATAACACACAAACACACTCCCTCACATACACATATACTCACTCACAGTCACAAAATCACTAACAAAACTTTACTTATACATATATACATTCTCTCTCTCTCTCTCTCTCTCTCTCTCATCTCTCTCTCTCGCTCTCATCTCTCTCTCTCTCTCTCTCATCTCTCTCTCTCTCTCTCTCTCTCTCTCTCCTCTCTCTCTCTCTCTCTCTCTCTCTCTCTCTCTCATCGTCTCATCTCGCTCTCTCTCTCTCTTCTCTCTCTCTCTCTCTCTCTCTCTCTCTCCTCTCTCTCTCTCATCTCTCGTCTCTCCTCTCTCTCTCTCCTCTCTCTCTCTCTCTCATCTCTCTCTCTCTCTCTCTCTCTCTCTCACTCTCTCTCTCTCTCTCTCTCTCTCTCTCTCTCTCTCTCTCTCTCTCTCTCTCTCTCTCTCTCATCTCTCTCGTCTCTCCTCTCTCATCCTCTCATCTCCTCTCTCTCTCTCTCCATCTCTCCTCTCTCTCTCTCTCTCTCTCTCTCTCTCTCTCTCTCTCTCTCTCTCTCTCTCTCTCTCTCTCTCTCTCTCTCTCTCTCTCTCTCCTCTCTCTCTCTCTCTCTCTCTCTCTCTCTCTCCTCTCTCTCTCTCTCTCTCTCTCTCTCTCTCTCTCTCTTCTCTCTCTCTCTCTCTCTCTCTCTCTCTCTCTCTCTCTCTCTCTCTCTCTCTCTCTCTCTCTCTCTCTCTCTCTCTCTCCTCTCTCTCTCTCTCTCTCTCTCTCTCTCTCTCTCTCTCTCTCTCTCTCTCTCTCTCTCTCTCTCTCTCTCTCTCTCTCCTCTCTCTCTCTCTCTCTCTCTCTCCTCTCTCTCTCTCTCTCTCTCTCTCTCTCTCTCTCTCTCTCTCTCTCTCTCTCTCTCTCTCTCTCTCTCTCTCTCTCTCTCTCTCTCTCTCTCTCTCTCTCTCTCTCTCTCTCTCTCTCTCCTCTCTCTCTCTCTCTCTCTCTCTCTCTCTCTCTCTCTCTCTCTCCTCTCTCTCTCTCTCTCTCTCTCTCTCTCTCTCTCTCTCCATCTCTTTTTGTGTGTGTGTACAAACCTACAGATAAATCAAAATCAAATCAAATCAACTTTATTAGGGTCACAAATTGGGCGCGCAGGCCCGTCTTACATTCGGCCCTTCCAATCACTCGTCTTTCGTTCATCAAGAGCATTATACATTTACATAGGAAGAAAAATAAACATTGTGAAATGAATGTTGTAAACATAAACAAGGCTAATTACCATGTTACGAAGCCCATCTCCCACCAATCCATACATCACCCCACCCACACAACACCCCCACCTACCCACACACACGCGCACCAAGGAACACATACACACCCCCACCTACCGACACACACGCACACCAAGGGACACATACATACCCCACCAACCGACCCATCCCCCTCCCACACATCCCCCACCCACACACACTGCCCTCACCTGATCCCCCAACCAAAACACACTCGCCACCCACAAACATTCCCCCACCAACCCACACATCCCACGCCCATCCACATCCTACCCCACACATCCTCTCCCCACCCACACCTCAAACCACCCATCCCCCAGCCACATCTCCATCGACAACATATTCCCCACCCACACACACAATCCCCCACCAACCCACACATCGCACATCCACTCACACATCCCCAAACCATACACACACATCCCCACCAACTGACATGTCCCCCCCCCCCCCCCCCACACACACACACATCTCCCTAACCACCCATACATCCCCAATCCACTCACACACACCCCACCACCCACACATACAACTTCCACCCACCCACACATGCCTTAACCTAATCCCCCACCACACAATCCCCCACCCACACATCACATACACCCCCTACCACGCACTATTCCCAACCCACGCACCACACACACACATATCCCTCACCAACACATCCCCACTTACATACCACACATATATCCCCCACCCAGATACCACACACTATTCCCACCCACACCCACACAGATACCCTTACCCATCCACCCCACATACCCCCACTCACACACCACAAAAATCCCCCACCCACACACACATACCTCACCCACACAATATCACCAACCAACACACCACACACCTCTCCCCACCCACACACGCATTCCCTACCCGTCCACCAACACACACTCACTCACGCATACATCCTCCACTACGCACCCACACACCCCCACCCACCCACTCCCAACCAAACATCTTTCGATCACAATACCCCTACCCCCACACACATCCTCCACCCACTCACAGAGAGAGATTGAGCACACCAGCCTCCACTACTGATGATGTGAGGTTGAACCACATTACCATTGAGCTAACACACTGAGCATTGACTTATTCTTTCTGTTTTCTGTGAGGTATTGTCTTCTAGAAATCTTGTTTAATGACCAAACCATTTGACTTGCTGAGCTGCTACCATGAATTATGACAGTAAATAATCTGCATGGTTTCAGCTGGAACACCAGGCAGTTGTATATTGATGCCATCAAGCGGCTGCGCATGCAAGAGCTGACCAGCAACCATCGAGTTGCTGCGGTCATCACTGGCCTGTCCAGTCTCATCCCCTACCAGGTGCTGGCCATCATGTCCCCACATGACTTTGAGATCCGAACCAGTGGACGGCCACAAATCAGCCTGGATTTCTTGAAGGTCAGTAGGGCATGTGATGTTTGCTGTCATGTTTTCATCATTGATGTTTTCTTACACATTAGATTGTGTTTGTTATTTGTAAATTTTTGTTTGTTTGAAACTAATGTCTGTTATTTGTTACCTGTTTTAAAAAAAATAACATTGCTGAACTTCATGCAATTTAATAAGTGCTCAAAGATTGGTGAATCAGCACATGTGGATTGGCGCCGCAGACAGCGGAGCAAATACTCCAAGACTGCCCAAATTACAAACCTGTTGGCCTAGAGAAAAAACAGTCGAAGATAAACTCTATGGACCGCTGAGTGAACTAAAAAAGACAATTAAATTTATACAAGAGACAACACTACAGTTATAGACACATTTCAAGCGAACGAAAGAAGAAAAGAATAAGTGCCCAGGCTTATTTAGAGGATGTCAGACAGGATCTATGTTGATTGTTGCTTTTCTTGAGTTAGATATGTGTCCCAGGCTCTATTCCATTCTTGCATCAGGTATGTGGCCCAGGCTCTATTCTGTCATTGAGATTATGTACTCATGGAATGACTATGATCAATTGAAGATCTTCATTTCTGAATAACTACCATCTGTTAAAATATCTTCATTTCTGAATTATGTTATCTGTTTGGGTATCATCCTTGCACTCCAGACAAATCCAAAGGTGTTCAGGTCCTCTTCTTCTTCTGTGCCAGGTAGTATCCTACAAACTGGCATGAATTCACATGTATCAGAAAGAATCTGAATTGATGAAAAACTCTCCACAGGCTCACACCATGTACCAGGTTGGACTGGTCGAGTCCGATTCCCATATCGAATACTTCTGGACTGCTTTGGAATCATTCAGTCAAGAGGAACTGGCCAGATTTATCAAGTTTGCTTGTAACCAGGAGAGAATCCCTCAGACATGTCTGTGCCAGGAAGGAGGGCCAGACTCTGCCCATGTGCCACCTTACCCCATGAAGATTGCACCACCAGATGGCAGTGGTATGTCTCCTGACCTAGTTTGGTTGCTGCACATGTTTATTACTGCCATGTCTTATGTTTTACTTCTCTAAACCTCCAGTCTTTCATTGTTGCATTTGTACAACCCTTCTCTATCTGTCTCTGATCTCTTTCATTTCTCTCAACCTATCTATCTCACTATCTCTAATCTTTTTAATTTCTCTCAACCTATCTATCTCACTATCTCTGATCTCTTTCATTTCTCTCAACCTATCTATCTCACTGTCTCTAATCTTTTTAATTTCTCTCAACCTATCTATCTCACTATCTCTGATCTTTTTATTTAATTTCTCTCAACCTATCTATCTCACTAACTCTGATCTTTTTAATTTCTCTCAACCTATTTATCTCACTATCTCTGATCTTTTTCATTTCTCTCAACCCATCTATCTCACTTCTCTCAACCCATCTATCTCACTGTCTCTGATCATTTTCATTTCTCTCAGCCCATCTATTCCCACAAACTATTTGTTGTCCCATAACTGATCTATCCAGCATTACTTCTATACCTGTCTCACATGATCTCTATCCCTGTCTCACATCATCTATATACCTGTCTCACATGATCTCTATACCTGTCCCACATGATCTCTATACCTGTCTCACATGATCTCTATACCTGTCCCACATGATCTCTATAGCTGTCTCACATGATCTCTATACCTGTCTCACATGATCTCTATAGCTGTCTCACATGATCTCTATACCTGTCTCACATGATCTCTATACCTGTCTCACATGATCTCTATACCTGTCTCACATGATCTCTATACCTGTCTCACATGATCTCTATAGCTGTCTCACATGATCTCTTTACCTGTCCCACATGATCTCTATACCTGCCCCACATGATCTCTATACCTGTCTCACATGATCTCTATAGCTGTCTCACATGATCTCTATATCTGCCCCACATGATCTCTATACCTGCCCCACATGATCTCTATACCTGCCCCACATGATCTCTATACCTGCCCCACATGATCTCTATACCTGCCCCACATGATCTCTATACCTGCCCCACATGATCTCTATACCTGTCTCACATGATCTCTATACCTGCCACACATGATCTCTATACCTGTCTCACATGATCTCTATACCTGTCTCACATGATCAGTACACCATTGTGACACATTCAACATTTCTGTAGAATCACATCCTCCCTATAGACTCCATGCGATATCTTCTGTGTAAACTCTGCCATACACATCCAACATTTCTGTAGAAGCACATCCTCCCTATAGACTCCATCTCAATATCTCCTGTGTAAACTCTGCCATACACATCCAACATTTCTGTAGAAGCACATCCTCCCTATAGACTCCATCTCAATATCTCCTTGTGTAAACTCTGCTATAAACCTCACTGAGCAGACATGTTGATGCCTCCGCCTGCAGGTCCACCAGACTCCCGCTACATCCGTGTGGAGACTTGCATGTTCATGGTCAAACTACCTCAGTACTCCTGCCAGGAGGTCATGACCCAGAGACTCCGCTACGCCATCAACTGCCGAGAAGACCCCCTCAGTGGATGATTGTCTTCTCAAGAAAGATTCACAAACAGCTGAAATTCAACATGTCTACAGTTTTGGTCCCACTGATGTGTAATTATGATGTGTGTATCGAAGACGGGGAAGCTTACAGTGGGACAAAGTTAGACACAAACTTGGCATTCACAACTATTCTTGTCTTATATATTCATGTTGCTCTCCAGCCAGACTCAGGGTATAGAGATTGCAGTCCCTTGTTGATGCAACACTGTGTGTAGATCTGTGAGATTTAAGTTATACAAGTCCTAGTAATCGGTGTAGAGCTGTGATAGATTACAACCTTAACTTTACAAAACCAGCCATACCATGGTATTAACTCTTACAAAATCTGACACATACCATTGTATTAACTCTTACTATATCTACTTCAGTTGAAGTGGTTAAATATTGCCTCAAATTTACTTTAGAGTGTCTCCTCGCCTCCAGATGAACTAAAATATACGACAGATATTCTGTTTTTTGTATTTCTACAAGTCAATTCTAGTAATCTGTGTGTTGACATGTGGTGGAACATTCACTTATAACTCAGTCTCAAGGAATTAGATTCAAATTATCGTTAAATCGTTAAATTCTGGAACTGAAATGTACTCCCAGAACTGACCTTTACGATGTTTTACTGAAACTAACCCCAGCTTTGGAGAAATTAACTAAATCATTACAGGAATTAACTAAAGAATTAGAGAAATTAACTGAAGCATTAGAGAAATTAACTAAAGCATTAGATAAATTAACTAAAGAATTAGAGAAATTAATTAAAGCATTAGAGAAATTAATATATATATATACAGACCTACAAGCACTTGGAATCAACGACTGGCAAGAGAAGGTCAACCAGAGAGACGAATGGAGACGGATTGTATCTGCAGCAAAGATCCTCAATGGCTCAGAACGCTGAACAAGAAAAAGATTGGAGAAATGAACTAAAGCATTAGAGAAATGAACTAAAGCATTAAAGAAATTAACTAAAGCATTAGAGAGATTAACTAAAGCATTAAAGAAATTGACTACAGCATTAGAGAAATTAACTAAATCATTAAAAAAATTAACTAAAGAAAATAACTAAAACATTAAAGAATGTTTCGTTCTCTAAAATACAACAGACAACTACATGCTATGACATTGCCTGTGAGACTTCATTCACCAAAATACAATAGAAAACTGTGCTATCTAGATTAGAAATTGCTTGTTGTGAGATTTCATTCCCCAAAATAACAGTAGAAAACTGTGTGCCATATAGAATAGACATTGCTTGTGATACTTCATTCTTTAAAAAAAAATGATAGAAATCTGTGTGTTATATATATTAGACTGAGTCTCATTCTCCAGAATACAATAACCAATAGTTTACTATATAGATTAGACATTGCATGTTCTGAGACTTATTCTCCAAAATACAATTAAAAAATTGTGTGCTATATAAATTAGTCATTACTAGTTGTGAGACTTCATTCTCCAAAATACACTAGAAAAGAAAACTGTGTGCCATATAGATTAGACATTACTTGTTGTGAGACTTCATTCTCCAAAATACACTAGAAAACTGTGTACTATATATAGATTAGACGTTGCTTGTTGCGAGACTTCATTCTTCAAAATACAATAGAAAACTGTGTGCTATATAGATTAGACATTGTGTGTTCTGAGACTTATTCTCCAAAGTACAATAGAAAATGTGCTTTATAGATTATACATTGCTTGTTGTGAGACTTCATTCTCAAAAATACACTTGACAAGAAAACTGTGTGCTATATAGATTAGACATTGCTTGTTGAGAGACTTCATTCTCCAAAATACAACAGGAAACTGTGTGCTATATAGATTAGACATTGTGTGTTCTGAGACTTATTCTCCAAAAGTACAATTGAAAATGTTGTGCTATATAGATTAGACATTGCTTGTTGTGAGATTTAATTCTCCAAAATAGAAAACTGTGGTGTATTATATAGCTGTCAGTTTCAATGATTGCCTGCCTGTGTATTTGTGGGGAGAGAGTGGAGATGTCACACGCATGCAAGTTGTTAACCTTGTATGAGCTTTTATAGATTGACAATTCTGTCTGTGATCATCAAGAACATAAATGTTGGGATTATACTGTCATACCAGTGTGTGTTTTCATTTTGTTGATCCATTTGCTTTGGATATTACACTTTTTCTTGTTGATAATAAGAGTTGTATGTTTGCACAGACATCTTTCATGTTTCAATACTGATGGATATAGAGACAGATGTGTGGAGGCATAGAGACGCTTGTCTTCAAGTGTAGCGGGACTAGCAAAGACAGATGTGTGGAGTCCTAGAGACGTGTGTCTTCAATTGTAATGGGGCTAGCAAAGACGTGTGTGGAGGCATGGCGACACGTCTTTAACCCTTTACAGGGCAGACGCTTGTCCGTTTGTTAGCTCTGAACAGGCAAGATTTTTTCAGGTTCGGTAAAATTCCGGGTTGCGTTAGTAAAAACATCACAAATAAGGTGTTAGTCAACCGATTTTAGTTAAATAAGCAACACAATGAAGGGAAAAGCATGCAGAATATGTTACTCATGTGATTGTTGCCGGTTATCCATATATGAACACAAATATTTACGAAATACAGTTATTGTTTGTGATTTTCAGTCATCTATACGGCAATTTACAAACACATTTTCAGAATCATTATCACTTTCTTTTAAAGTCTGACTCACGACCGCTAATGCAAAGTAACGCTTTTCACTGATATCTAGCTCCGATTAGTAGTCAACTTTGTGCCCTTTAATGTCACTTAAATTGAACCTAGCGAAATCTCGGCTATCACTTGAAGAATCGCTGAAATCATTTTTTGAGAGACTTCATTCTCCAAAATACAACAGGAAACTGTGTGCTATATAGATTAGACAGTGTGTTCAATTATTCTCCAAAAGTACAATTGAAAATGTTGTGCTATATAGATTAGACATTGCTTGTTGTGAGATTTAATTCTCCAAAATAGAAAACTGTGGTGTATTATATAGCTGTCAGTTTCAATGATGCCTGCTGTGTATTTGTGGGAGAGAGTGGAGATGTCACACGCATGCAAGTTGTTAACCTTGTATGAGCTTTTATAGATTGACCAATTCTGTCTGTGATCATCAAGAACATAATGTTGGGATTATACTGTCATACCAGTGTGTGTTTTCATTTTGTTGATCCATTTGCTTTGATATTACACTTTTTCTTGTTGATAATAAGAGTTGTATGTTTGCACAGACATCTTTCATGTTTCAATACTGATGGATATAGAGACAGATGTGTGGAGGCATAGAGACGCTTGTCTTCAAGTGTAGCGGGACTAGCAAGACAGATGTGTGAGTCCTAGGGCGATCTGCCGTTTAAGCGATCGGACGGAAATGGACGTTCTGCCTTGTAAAGGGTTAAGTTCAGTGGGACTAGCAAAGACAGGTGTGTGCAGGCATAGTGACACATGTCTTTAAGTATAGCAGGATTAGCAAAGACAGATGTGTGGAGGCATAGCGACACGTCTTTAAGTATAGCGGGATTAGCAAAGACAGATGTGTGGAGGCATAGCTGACACATGTCTTTAAGTGTAGTGGAACTAGCAAAGACAGATGTGTGAAGTCCTAGAGATGTGTGTCTTCAGATGTAGTGGGATTAGCAAAGACAGATGTGTGGAGGCATAGCGACACGTCTTTAAGTATAGCGGGATTAGCAAAGACAGATGTGTGGAGGTATAGCGACACGTCTTTAAGTATAGCGGGATTAGCAAAGACAGATGTGTGGAGGCATAGTGACACATGTCTTTAAGTGTAGTGGGACTAGCAAAGACAGATGTGTGAAGTCCTAGAGATGTGTGTCTTCAGATGTAGTGGGATTAGCAAAGACAGATGTGTGGAGGCATAGAGACACATGTCGTTAAGTCTAGTGGGACTAGCAAAGACAGATGTGTGGAGTCCTAGAGACGTGTGTCTTCAAGTGTAGCAGAGCTAGCAAAGACAGAGCTGTGTGGAGGCATAGAGACGCTTGCCTTCAAATATAGTGGGACTAGCAAAGACATGTGTGGAGGCATAACGACACATGTCTTTAAGTATAGCAGGACTAGCCAAGACAGATGTGTGGAGGCATAGAGACACTTATCTTCAAAGCTGGCAGTGACACAAATTGGACAGTGATATCATGAGACAGCAGTCTGTCTCAATGGGAAGACAACATCAAGAGACGGCAGTCTGTCACACGGGGAAGAGAGCATCAAGAGACAGTTGTCTGTCACATGAAGAAGACAGGAGCAAGAGACAGCACTCTGTCACATGGGGAAGACAGCATCAAGAAACAGTAGTCTGTCACACCGAGGAAGACAGCAGCAAGAGACAGCAGTCTGTCACAATGCACAAGCACAGCACAAGACACAATATGTTGGAGACCCACTAGAGCCAACCTCCACTGTGGAGATGGCACATTATTCATTAATTTCAACATCATGTTTCTTTTTTCATGTTTCAGCATATGGGTGTGTATTTTCTTTAACCATTTACAATTTAAATATTTTGGTTAAAGTTTTCAAGTTTGATACATGTCCATCTTGTTGTCTTTACATTTTTATTCTTGAGTTGGTTTGGCTTTGACATTTTTCTAGCTGTTCTTTTAGTAAACATGTTAGTTACACAGTCAATCAGTTAGTCTCCCCATGGGAGATGGCAGTGATAACTGGAAGATGGCTGTGGGAGATGACAGTGTTAACTGGGAGATGGCTGTGGGAGATTACAGTGATAACTCGGAGATGACAGTGATAACTTGAAGATGGCTGTGGGAGATGACTGTGATCACTGGGAGATGGCTGTGGGAAATGACAGTGATAACTGGGAGATGACAGTGATAACTGGGAGATGGCTGTGGGAGATGACAGTGATAACTTGAAGATGACTGTGGGAGTTGACTGATCACAGGGAGATGGCTGTGGGAGGTGACAGTGATCACTGGGAGATGCTTATAGGAGATGACTGATAACTTGTAAGATGGCTGTGGGAGATGACAGTGATTACTGGGAGATGACTGTGGGAGATGATAGTGATAACTGGGAGATGGCTGTGGGAGATGATAGTGATAACTGGGAGATGGCAGTGATAACTGGAAGATGACAGGATAACTGGGAGATGGCTGTGGGAGATGATAGTGATAACTGGGAGATGGCAGTGATAACTGGAAGATGACAGGATAACTGGGAGATAACAGTGATAACTGGAAGATGACAGGATAACTGGGAGATGACAGTGATAACTGGAAGATGACAGTGATAACTGGGAGATGACAGTGATAACTGGAAGATGACAGTGATAACTGGAAGATGACAGGATAACTGGGAGATGACAGTGATAACTGGGAGATGACAGTGATCACTGGGAGATGGCTGTGGGAGATGACAGTGATAACTGGAAGATGGCTGTGGGAGATGACAGCGATAACTGGGAGATGACAGTGATAACTGGGAGATGGCAGTGATAACAAGGAGATGACATGATAACTTGAAGATGGCTGTGGGAGATGACTGAGATCACTGGAGATGGCTGTAGGAGATGGCTGTGATCACTGGGAGATGGTTGTGGGAGGTGACAGTGATCACTGGGAGATGGCTGTGGGAAATGACAGTAATAACTGTGAGATGGCTGTGGGAGATGACAGTGATAACTTGAAGATGACTGTGGGAGATGACTGTGATCACTGGCAGATGGCTGTGGGAGGTGACAGTGATCACTGGGAGATGCTTGTGGGAGATGACAGTGATAACTTGAAGATGGCTGTGGGAGATGACAGTGATTACTGGGAGATGACTGTGGGAGATGATAGTGATAACTGGGAGATGGCTGTGGGAGATGATAGTGATAACTGGGAGATGGCAGTGATAACTGGAAGATGACAGGATAACTGGGAGATGGCTGTGGGAGATGATAGTGATAACTGGGAGATGGCAGTGATAACTGGAAGATGACAGGATAACTGGGAGATAACAGTGATAACTGGGAGATGACAGTGATAACTGGAAGATGACAGGATAACTGGGAGATGACAGGGATAACTGGAAGATGACAGGGATAACTGGGAGATGACAGTGATAACTGGAAGATGACAGGATAACTGGGAGATGACAGTGATCACTGGGAGATGACAGTTATCACTGGGAGATGGCTGTGGGAGATGACAGTGATAACTGGAAGATGGCTGTGGGAGATGACAGCGATAACTGGGAGATGGCTGTGGGAGATGACAGCGATAACTGGGAGATGACAGTGATAACTGGGAGATGGCTGTGGGAGATGACAGTGATAACTTGAAGATGGCTGTGGGAGATGGCTATGATCACTGGGAGATGGCAGTGATAACTGGAAAATGGCAGTGGGAGATGACAGTGATAACTGGGAGATAACAGTGATAACTGGGAGATGGCAGTGATAACTGGGAGATGACAGTGATAACTTGAAGATGGCTGTGGGAGATGACTGAGATCACTGGGAAATGGCTGTGTGAGATGACAGTGATCATTGGGAGATGGCTGTGGGAGATGACAGTGATAACTGAGTGATGGCAGTGGTAGATGACAGTGATAACTGGGTGATGGCAGTGGTAGATGACAGTGATAACTGGGATGATGGCAGTGGTAGATGACAGTGATAACTGGAAGATGGCTGTGGGAGATGGCAGTGATAACTGGGAGATGGCAGTGATAACTGGAAGATGGCAAGTGGTAGATGACAGTGATAACTTGAAGATGGCAGTGGTAGATGACAGTGATAACTGGGAGATGGCTGTTGGAGATGGCAGTGATAACTGGAAGATGGCAGTGGGAGATGACAGTGATAACTGGGAGATGGCTGTGGGAGATGACAGTGATAACTGGGAGATGGCTGTGGGAGATGGCAGTGATAACTGGGAGATGACAGTAATAACTGGGAGATGGCTGTGGGAGATGACAGTGATAACTGGAAGATGGCTGTGGGAGATGACAGTGATAACTGGGAGATGGCTGTGGGAGATGACAGTGATAACTGGGAGATAACAGTGATAACTGGGAGATGGCAGTGATAACTGGGAGATAACAGTGATGACTGGAAGATGGCTGTGGGAGATGACAGTGATAACTGGGAGATAACAGTAATAACTGGGAGATGGCTGTGGGAGATGACAGTGATAACTGGAAGATGGCTGTGGGAGATGACAGTGATAACTTGAAGATGGCTGTAGGAGATGACAGTGATAACTGGGAGATGGCTGTGGGAGATGACAGTGATAACTGGGAGATGGCTGTTGGAGATAACAGTGATAACTAGAAGATGGCAGTGGGAGATGACAGTGATAACTATAAGATGGCAGTGGGAATTGACAGTGATAACTGGGAGATGACAGTGATCACTGGGAGATGGCTGTGGAAGATGACAGTGATAACTGGAAGATGTCAGTGGGAGATGGCAGCGATAACTGGGAGATGGCAATGATAACTGGGTGATGACAGTGGTAACATGAAGATGGCTAAGGGAGATCACTGGGAGATGGCTGTGAGAGATGGCTGTGATCACTGGGAGATGGCTGTGGGAGATGAGAGTGATAACTGAAAAATGGCAGTGGGAGATGACTGATAACTGGGAGATGACAGTGATAATTAGGAGATGACAGGATAACTGGGAGGTGACAGTGATAACTTGAAGATGGCTGTTGGAGATGACACTGATCACTGGGAGATGGCTGTGGGAGATGACAGTCATAGCTGGAATATGGCTGTGGGAGATGACAGCGTTAACTGGGAGATGGCAGTGATAACTTGGAGATGACGGTGATAACAGGGAGATGACAGTGATAACGAAGATGGCTTTGGGAGATGACAGTGATACTCGGAGATGGCAGTGATAACTGGGAGATGACATGGATAACAGGGAGATGACAGTGATAACTGGAAGATGGCTGTGGGAGATGATAGTGATAACTGGGAGATGACGGTGATAACTGGGAGATGGCTGTGAGAGATGACAGTGATAACTGGGAGATGGCAGTGATAACTGGATGATGGCTTTGGGAGATGATAGTGATAACTGGGAGATGACAGTGATAACTGGGAGATGGCTGTGGAAGATGACAGTGATAACTGGGAGATGGCAGTGATAACTGGAAGATGGCTGTGGGAGATGACAGTGATAACTGGGAGATGACAGTGATAACTGGAAGATGGCTGTAGGAGATGACAGTGATAACTGGGAGATGGCTGTAGGAGATGACAGTGATAACTGGAAGATGGCTATGAGAGATGACAGTGATAACTGGAAGATGGTTGTGGGAGATGACAGTGATAACTGGGAGATAGCAGTGATAACTGGGAGATGGCTGTTGGAGATGACAGTGATAACTAGAAGATGGCAGTGGGAGATGACAGTGAATACTGGGTGATGGCTGTGGGAGATGACAGTGAATACTGGGTGATGGATGTGGGAGATGACAGTGAATACTGGGTGATGGCTGTGGGAGATGACAGTGAATACTGGGTGATGGATGTGGGAGATGACAGTGAATACTGGGTGATGGCTGTGGGAGATGACAGTGATAACTAGGAAGATGGCAGTGGGACATGACAGTGAATACTGGGTTATGGCTTTGGGAGATGACAGTGAATACTGGGTGATGGATGTGGGAGATGGCAGTGAATACTGGGTTATGGCTGTGGGAGATGACAGTGATAACTAGGAGATGGCATGTGGGAGATGACAGTGAATACTGGGTGATGGCTTCTGGGAGCAAGCAGTCTTAGCTGTGGGAGATGTTATTGACAGTAGTGACAGGTGGCAGTCATGGTGTCAGTGTTGTCATGTTTTATGTTTTGACTGGGGTTGTCCATACGTCATTGTGCACTTGTTCTAGCAGGAAGGCACTTTAGTCACTTGGAGAGAACAGGTTCAAATCCTGGTATTATAACGTTGGCGTTTCATTTTTATGTCGTCTACTATTTCCTGTATTCTCTACTTCATACTTCTACTTTATAAGTGGCAATCAATACTTGCTAATGTTTATATGCCCCGTAGTCTTTAGTTGACTACTCTGTCAAGTCCCGCAGTATTTAATTGAGTATTCCCCAACGTATTGTTGAGTGTGCTGTAGTTTACAAGACCACATAAACCTGACTGCAGTTGTTATATATGTTTTCTATTATCTGTATCCACATATGGATTATATAAAACCCCTATATCATATCATGTACATACAGTTATATAATACAAGTTTATAGTTTCATAGTCAACACTTGATGTTATATAATACAAGTTTATCATGCCAAAGTCAACATTTGATGTCATATAATACATGTTTATTATGACATAGACAACTTTTGATGATATATAACACAAGCTTATTATGACATAGACAACATTTGATGTTATATAATACAAGATTTTAATCTATAGTCAACATTTAATGTTTAATAATATAAGTGTATCTCCCCATAGACATTTAATGTTATATAATACACATTTATCATCAAATAGACAACATTCATTGGTGTATTATGTGATAGACAATATCCACTGGTGTATCATGAAAGTGTATTATTATTTAGACAACATTATTGTTGTCTGAGTTCATCATCTCATAAACACCTCTACTGTATGATACACATTTTGTCTATTTTTGACACAGCTTATTTGGTTGTTGTGTTTGGTTTAGTTTATTTGCTTGTTTTTTTGTTTTTTTTAAAATACATTTTGTATAGTTTTCTATCTTTTATCTAATTCTAATGGTTTAGTCTAGTTTTCAATATTTTGTCTACTTTTTAATGTTTTGTCTAGTTTTCAATGTTTTGTCTAGTTTTTCAATGTTTTGTCTAGTTTTCAATGTTTGATCTAGTTTTCAATGTTTTGCCTAGTTTTCAATGTTCACCATGTAATGTTTAGTTACATAATAGCACCTGTTCAGCTGAAGTCAGCCGATATGATATTGATTTTTAATATTTAATAGGACTTTCTCAATTTTGCTATTTTGTATGTACATCATTAACAAGTGTCATTTAAAGTGGGCAGAGAATCATAAATGACATCAAGTAAGACATGTCATTTTCAAACTTGTCATTATCATGTGTGTCTGGTCAGTTGACGTGGTAGGCCATGGTACAGTGGTAGGCCTTGGTACAGTGGTAGGCTTTGGTACATGGCTGGCAATAGGAGGTAGCACCTCTGTCTTCCCAGAGCCAGCAGGGCAGTGGAGAACAGAACCACTGTCACCCAGCAAGCATGTCCCAAGAGGTAGGGGGGGCGGTTGGCATTGCAGTGGCTACCTCAGCCTGTAGAAAAGGCCGGGCATGAGTTGGGTGAGGCATGTGCTCCAGTGGCAGGGGACAAGCAGAGGTGGGGGCAGGCAGGCCGGCAGTTGATGTGGGACATGGCATGTGGCTTCTGGGGTCATGGACTTTCCAAACACTCCTGGTGTCTGGTGGGAGGGGACATACAAAAGTTGAACTTTCCAAACTCTGTCCCTGGCACCACTTGTTGTGCCATTGTTGGTGGCATGTGGCAGGATGTTTCTAGGTTGAGAAATATAAAGGACTTGCCAGGGCAGTTGCCAGGCAGTATGCAGGCTAGGATTTGTTATTTTCACCTCCCTAGTCTAACGGGGGAGAGGGGGGGGGGGGGAGTGAGATCTGGTCTGTATGACCCCATATATACTGACTATATCACCCGATATATACTGTCTGTATCACCTCTCATATACTGACTATATCACCTGACATATACTGTCTGTATCACCTCTCATATACTGACTATATCACCTGACATATACTGTCTGTATCACCTCTCATATACTGACTATATCACCTGACATATACTGTCTGTATCACCTCTCATATACTGATTATATAACCCCAACATATACTGTCTGTATAACCCCAAGTATACTGTCCAGTGTCTGAACAGCCTGGTCTCGTACCAGTATATCCCCAATATAGCATGAGTTAACATATCCCCAATATGGCATGAGTTAACATATCCTCAATATGACATGAGTTAACACAGTTTTAGGTGGCAGGCTCCAGAATTATTGTCTACTTATTTTTGTCAGTCTGGGACAGTTAGCAACATGATATGTTTCCCTCACATGTTGGTCACGTTACAATTGAGTCTAGCATATCTGAACTTTCCAGACATTTCAATAGTTAATAGGGTTTGCCTTCCAGATGCAGGGTGACTCCCTAGAAACCAAGCCTCAGATTTACTTCAACCTAGAGGGTGCTGAGAAAAGACACTGATCACCCCACCTCATAAAATGTACCTAATATATATGAAATCCTTAGAACTTGCTTCAACAACAGTATATGTACAGCAGGCCTCGTTTTGTCACTAATGGAATTATTGAACAGCTTAAACCGTCTGAATTACCTAGCCTTGTTTTCTCTATTGGAATATTATAAACAGTCTAAATTACCTACCCATGTTTTCACTAATGGTGTATATTAAATAATTGAAACAGTCTAAACTACCTACCCATGTTATCACAGATGGGCTGCATTCAATTGTTTAACCCTACCAGACCGCTGTACCGATTTTTCGGTAATTTCAGAATCTGCCGCTATACTGCTGTACCTAATTTTCTGTACTTTGCCTAATACGTGAAAATAATGCATCACAAACTAAAAATAACCAACCAATCATGGTCAAACCTCATGATTAGCCATTGCATATGTCTGCCCCCATGTGTTTGAATTGACTTTGTGTGTTTTAACGTGAACAAATTATGAAAATTCACAATGAAACGAGCGGCTGATGAACCAAGCACTTCAACAAGAAAGTGAAGTAGGTCTAGGCTTTTCACAGTCCAACAGGTAATCGATACTTTGGTTTATTCAGACTGGATTGGCACACAAAGGTGGAATATTGGCGCTAGATGAAAGATAGACTTATTTTCTACAATGTCTCCAAGTTACATCTTATTCTAACCACTTATTTGCATGTAACTAACATTTTTCTATATCAAAGTTGGTTTTTTCTCTTTAATGCTCAGGGACAGTTAGGTTCAGGGCCTCAGGTCTGGTAGGGTTAACCAATTAAAATTACTTGCCCTTGTTTTCTCTATTGAACCATTTTAAAGTCTAAATTATCTGCCCTTACTTTCACTAATGGACTATTTACAGTTTAAACAGTGTCCAGCCCCGATGAGAATAACACAAGAAGCGACAAGCACGTAGCAGTGCTAATACAGAAAAGAAGCCAACAAACGAAAGATTGCGGGCTTCAGTAGGCCCGACCAAGAACCGGTCTTTATCAGGACCAACACAAGACAAAGAAAACAACCAGATGGCACAAAATGAATATATCCGTCGAACAGAGCGGAACCAATAAAACCAGTAGGAACTAGGACTAACAGTCCACACAACCACGGATCTCAACAATAACTGACGCTGAGGAGGCAGGTTGGACGAGACCGAATTTGGAATTTTTTTTCTTCGAAAATTGGAATTGGTAATTATTTACCCTTGTTATCACTGATAGGCTGTTTAAACAGTTCAAACAGTCTAAGTGATTCATCCTTATTTAACTGATGGACTGTATTAAACAGTTCAGAAGTCTAAATGATTCACCCTTGCTATGACAGATGAACTGTATTAAACAGTTCTGAAGCTAAATGATTCACCCTTGCTATAACTGATGGACTGTATTAAACAGTTCTGAAGCTAAATGATTCACCCTTGCTATGACTGATGGACTGTATTAAACAGTTCAGAAGTCTAAATGATTCACCCTTGCTATAACTGATGGACTGTATTAAACAGTTCAGAAGTCTAAATGATTCACCCTTGCTATGACTGATGAACTGTATTAAACAGTTCAGAAGTCTAAATGATTCACCCTTGCTATGACTGATGAACTGTATTAAACAGTTCAGAAGTCTAAATGATTCACCCTTGCTATGACGGATGAACTGTATTAAACAGTTCTGAAGCTAAATGATTCACCCTTGCTATGACTGATGGACTGTATTAAACAGTTCAGAAGTCTTAAATGATTTACCCTTGCTATAACTGATGGACTGTATTAAACAGTTCAGAAGTCTAAATGATTCACCCTTGCTATGACTGATGGACTGTATTAAACAGTTCAGAAGTCTTAAATGATTCACCCTTGCTATAACTGATGAACTGTATTAAACAGTTCAGAAGTCTTAAATGATTCACCCTTGCTATAACTGATGGACTGTATTAAACAGTTCAGAAGTCTAAATGATTCACCCTTGCTATAACTGATGGACTGTATTAAACAGTTCAGAAGTCTTAAATGATTTACCCTTGCTATAACTGATGGACTGTATTAAACAGTTCAGAAGTCTAAATGATTTACCCTTGTTATAACTGATGGACTATAAAGCATTTCAAAAGTCTAAATGACATACCCTTGTTATGCCTGATGCACTGTGTCAAGCAGTTTTTTTCTTTCTTTTCATATCCCATTTACAGGACATCGCTATCAACACCAGCATTTTACTACTGTTGTTGATTTCTTGGCAAGATTACATTCAGTAGTTTGCCATTGCTTTCTGAGCGACCGGCTCACATACGTAAGAAACCAATGTGACGCGATCTGCTACCAAATCTCGCGCACCTGCGTTACCCCACGTGGATATACTGGATTACGGAGAAAGTCAATAACTCCTTCACCAAGGAAACCAGCGTTAAACAATTTAAACAACCCAAATTACCATGAGGTTTGTAATACTGAGCTGTGTGTCCCACATCTCACACCTGTCTTGTGAGTTATGATCTTATGTCTGTTAATACCAGTTTCTCCATCATGTATGTTACCATTATCTGTTAATGCTGTTGTCTCCATCATGTATGTTACCATTATCTGTTAATGCTGTCTCCAGCATGTGTGTGTTATCATCTTATGTCTGTTAATACCAGTTTCTCCATCATGTATGTTACCATTATCTGTTAATGCTGTTGTCTCCAGCATGTGTGTGTTATCATCTTGTGTCTGTTAATACCAGTGTTTTCCCTCATGTGTATGTATAATCTATTAATGCCAATATTTACTGTATTTATTCTGTAGTTTTCTCATGTACTGCTAGTGCATTTGTTGTACACTGTTGTATTTATTTAACTGCACTGTTGTATGATTATAAGTATGAATATGTTGTATAATATGTTGTATAATATGTGTGCCATGTCTGAGCGTGTGAGACTGACAGCCGAATCTCTCGGTGTAACTCGTGATGACGTTTGGGGAGGATGGCAAGAATGGAGTCTGGCACGAGGTTCTCTGTGAGCGGTGTTGTTGATGATGTGACCAGCCTTGTGGTAGTTGGTGTAGATCGTGTATTTATTATCTTTGATGTTGTCACTTCTTGTCTGATCTGTGTACCTACAGACTTTGTTGTGAATGGTATTGTCATATGTTTGTGCGTCACAAGAAATTAAAGGTCAGAATTGAACATTCGTTTCTACTGCGTATTATTTCATCTTTCTTGAATTGAGTTGAGTTGAATCAAGAATCGACATCACAGCACTCAGAACATTCCCATAGCGCTCCATCCTAATCTTCAACAACCAGTGAAGAGTCCCAACTAAAGGTACCAGTTGCAGTCTGATTATCTGTCTGGCCTTTCCTCAGAGAACTGATGTCGGCCAGATCCTCTTGTCCCTCCCTGCAGCACCATTCTCTCCAGGCATTGATGATGTGCCTGTTCTTCCACACCTACCTTATGCACCAATACCCCACCCAGAGGTGCAGATATAGCTAATTTGTCCGCCTGTTCATTTCCCACCACACCAGCATGTTCTATGGACAAAATCAACAGTCTAATGAGGCGTGGAACATGTGTTCTACATGTGAAAACACACACAAAACACAACATATAGCCTCGGGGAAGACCCTCCGGTAACTACACTGAGGCGTGACGACGGGATGAGAATAAAAAGATTTTTAAAAAAAAATGAAAGCAATTAAGATAAAATGAAAATTTGAAAAAAAAATGTTCCTACTTACCACAGAATCCGAAGATGTGTATTGCCAAGAATGTCACCGTTATCTTCTTTTATACACAGCCGAGGGAGTGGGTGTGGGATGATGTCGGGGTGGTGGGTGTAACTGTTCAGTGAGCATCCCAGGTACATGAGTAGAAGAGGTACATCAACAGAAAAAGGGGGGGGGGGGGCGGAGACAGGAAAACTAGCAGCTAGGTCGGGAAACTAGCAGAAATAGAGATGTGATGGTTATCTGAGGATGGAAACTGAGGAGTCCCAGTGGATATACATACAAAGCATGAGTGGGTGCCAGTGAATGGGTTGGGCCCAGTGGACGAATATTAGAAAGCATTGGCGTGTGCACCCAAGTATGATGGTGATACTAGCAAAACTCAAATTACATGCTCCTGTACGTTGTTATGAGGCGAATCCTAAAGTCTTGGTGGACTTATGTGTATGTGCGTACATACATACATCTACATCCATCAACAAACATTCCTACAGTAGTATACATACACATGTGCATGGTATACATAAGAAAGGAGAGAGAGAGAGATATTAGTATAGTTCCTGTGAAAAGCCACATGGGGTATTCGGAGTAGGACGGTCAACAAATACGAGGCTTCACTCATACTGTTCCCTATGAAATAGGGTAAGTAAGGTTGATTGTTATACCACGTATTATAGGATCAAATCTCCCAATGTTTATGCTATTGGAGTTGTATAAGACCAAACCACCAGGTAATACACATGATATGGGTAGGCACAAAGAAGCAAGATTATTTTGCTGTGTGGTAATGTTATACCACGTGTTAGTACCACACAGCAAAATAATCTTGCTTCTCTGTGCCTACCCATATCGTGTTTATTACAGGTGGTCTGATCTTATACAACCCCAATAACATAAAGATTGGGCTATTTGATCCTATAATACGTCGTATAACATTCAACCTTACTGACCCTATTTCATAGAGAACGTATGAGTAAAGCCTCGTATTTGTAGACCGTCCTACTCCGCATACCCCATGTGGCATATCACAGGAACTATACTAATCTCTCTCTCTCTCTTCTCTCTCTCTCTCTCTCTCTCTCTCTCTCTCTCTCTCTCTCTCTCTCTCTCTCTCTCTCTCTCTCTCTCTCTCTCTCTCTCCTTTCTCATGTATACCGTACACATGTCTATGTATACAATTGTATGAATGTTTTTTGATGGGTTAGATGTATGAATGTGCGCACACATATATCAGTCCACCCAGACTGTAGGACTCGCCTCATAACAACATACAGTTTTGCTAGTATCACCATCATACTTGGGTGCACACTTCATTGCTCTCTAATATTCATACGCTAGGACCAACCCATTCACTGGCACCCACTCATGCTTTGTATGTATATCCACTGGGCCCAACCCATTCACTGGCACCCACTCATGCTTTGTATGTATATCCACTGGGCCCAACCCATTCACTGGCACCCACTCATGCTTTGTATGTATATCCACTGGGACCAACCCATTCACTGGCACCCACTCATGCTTTGTATGTATATCCACTGGGCCCAACCCATTCACTGGCACCCACTCATGCTTTGTATGTATATCCACTGGGACTCTTCAGTTTCCATTCTCAGATAACCATCACATCTCTATTTCTGCTAGTTTCCCGACCTACCTTACTGCCTCCACTCCCCCCCCGCCCCACCCCTTTCTGTTTATGTACCTCTTCCACTCATGTACCTGGGATACCCACTGAACCGTTACACCAACCACCCCGACATCACCCCACACCCCACTCCCTCGGCTGTGTATAAAAGAAGATAACGGTGACATTCTTGGCAATACACATCTTCGGATTCAGTGGTAAGTAGGAACATTTTTTTTTCAAATTTTAATTTTCTCTTAATTGCTTTCATTTTTAAATCTTTTTATTCTTCTCATCCCGGCGTCACGCCTCAGTGTAGTTACCGGAGGGTCTTCTCCGAGACTATATGTTGTGTTTTGTGTATGTATTTGTTTGCTGATGAAGGCTAGTCGCCGCAACGTCCTGTATGTGTCGTAATTCTGTTATGTAAAGCTGAATTACTTTGTGTTATTTTATATTGTTTACATGTTCATAGCTGTAGCGCAGGTCCACCAAATTGTATCCATATCATGTGGCGTTAATGATCATGTCTGTCAACAGCCTTACTGTGCACAGACATGATATGAGAGGCATCTGTAAAGAAGAAAGTTTGCCACTGCTTTCCTTCTTGGCACAGACCATAGTCATCGTCACTATATAGAGATCCCCTGCCTACTGTCGTGAAAATTGTGACCATAACCATCGCCAGTAGTTACACCCATGGTTTCACGTGACCCTGAAAAAAAAGGGGTGTTGGGGGTGACTCCGCCTTGCCCAAGGGTAACCCTAGGCTAGCGGTAGGAAGGAGGCACCTGACTTCTTCTTTGATAGGGGATACATCTATCTATCCACCCGGACTTTCCAGATGTCACACTGAATATATTGACAGAAAGCGGAAGTCAACCTGACCTTGTTGACATCTCCATAGAGTTTGCTCTCAAATAGAGTTTCTCTCGAATAGAATTTGCTCTCATATAGAATTTGCTCTCAAATAGAGTTTGCTCTCAAATAGAGTGTATGATAAAAATAAAAGTTACTCGCTTGTTCTTTACAGGACATCAGTGTCAACTCCCGCATGTATTGTTTCTGAATGTCTAAGCAAGTTTACGTTCAGTAGTTTGTCATTACTTTCTTAACATCCAACGCTCATAACATTGCGAAAATCAACGCAAAGCAATCTCCTGCTAAACTGCCTTCGGTTCATTTTGAACTCCGTATGGAAGTCACGTGCCCGCAAGGTTGAGAATCTTGCTCTTAAATTTCCGGTTGGATGATAGCGGGGTTCTGGATTCTGTCTACACCAGTCGGTTGGACTAAACATTTTTGACTTCTCGTTCTTGACCTGGAGAAGTATATTATTTCTGAAATCGGGGTGGATTCGCCTGATGGCAAGGGACACTGGTAATATGGAAAGCTAATCCACACGTAAAAATCAGTCGAGCGTACTAGAAGCCGTCTCAACTACAAGTTACAGGACATATTCAACGAGCACATACCTCTATCCCCTCCCCCCGAACTCTCCAGACGTCACTCTGAAACGTCACCCGACACATTCGACTCGTCGCGCTATCGAGAATAACTCGCCTAATTTGAAGCCGGACACGTGCTTGAAAATGGCACGTTGCAAAACAAAATCCACAAGACACCTGACATTCAAAATGAGCAGCGTGAACGCCGCCAAGGCTATCAAGAAGATGCAAGAAGAAAACCGGCCTGCGAGCCGCAGCGAAACACTAGCACTTGAAACAACCTCAAAGAAAGATACCACTTCTACACCATATGAAGCCGCACCCGCCGCGCCACCGACGCCAGAGACTACAACTTCAACTGAAGCCAGCAGTAGCCGTGAAGTTTTCAACAGCACCAAGATGAAGCAACCCAGTTCACCAAAGACCACACAGGAGGAAACAACAACAACGGAGGACTTTACTGGCAAAATACTGCTAAAACAGGCAAGCGAGTGAGAAGCCAAACTGTCGGCGCTACCAACAGACAAGATACTGACTCTGTTGGAAAACGAGCTGGGAAGAAACAGCATCTGCCAGCTGCGCAAGACACTCTAAGGAGTCGTGGTCTCCATCAATAAAAACCCAAAGACCACAGCACTTATGCAGAAGATTTGCACAAGAGAAAGCCGACATCAAGCTTCTCCACGGCATCAGAGTAGAAGCCACCCGACACCGCATGATGAAACTATGGGTCATCAAACGAGACAGGACCCATCTCACCAACGATCAGATCAGGGCAGATGCTGACGAGAGAGAACCGCAAACTCGAGATCACCTGTGCTGAGAGGATCATCGGCAAGAACAACATCCCCTCCACAGTTATAATCGTAACACCCGAGGACCGAGTGATCCCTCACTTCATCAGATGGGATAAGAGAGATCAAGTTCCAGAGCACTACATACCGCCAGGTATCTCGGCAGCCCCTGCCACCAAGACAGCAAGGAAGCCACGAAGATTGCCATCAAAAGTAACCTGTCCTTTAAAGAGGCTAGGAGGGAATACGAGGCGACCAACCGACTCACAAAAAGTGACAAATCGGAACTGGAAGGCCAACTAAGGACCTTAGATCAAAGTTCCACAGCATGGAGGAAGAAAGAGACAATTCACAAGAAACACAGACAACAGCCGTTCAGGGCATCCTGGACGAACTGAAGCAAGTTCAGCAGAATGTCTCTCGAATGGCTACTATAAAGGCTGAGACAGACGAAACACTATCAAAAATCCAAGACGAAAGAGAAAAGACAGAAACATTTCTCAGACAGATACAAGAGGAAAGAGCACAAATAGAACTACTCAAGTTCAAAACCGAAACAGCAGAAGCAGAAGATGCAAAATCCCAGACAGAAGAAGAAGTAACAGATCTTTAAATAGAAGAGGGGGAAGGAAAGAGGAGGACGGGAATCGGGAGAAGAAACTGTTGGTCATCTCATGGACCGAATCATCAACCCGTACACGACACAAGGTATCAGAGAAGACCCAGACGTTTGGAAGATAGGCAAAGACGGGGAAATAGGTGGAACACCTGGAGAGACGACCACTGGTAAAGCTCCCAGAAGGAAACAGCACCATATGATGGGGTGGGCACACAGTAACTCCAGGCCTTAACAAATGCGCGACTCTGTCCAGACATGAAAAACCTAACAAGAAAGGAATGAACACAATCAACCCATCAAAAGCCGGGAAGCTGACAACAAGCAGCCCAGTCTACAAAAGACAAACTACAAGCTACAACATAAAGGCACCAATTGTAGACAAATCGAAAACTCGATGGCTGTAAAGGGGGTATTCGTATCAAGATTGGATTGGATTGGACGAGACAGAAGGCTGTGGACAGATATGGCCACTAACGCCACACGGCATGGATTATAAGGAGAATGACTGTACGCTAGACAGAAGGCTGTGGACAGACATGATCACCAACACCACAAAGCATGGACTATAACACGATTGACAGTACACGAGACAGAAGGCGGCAGACAGACATGATCACCAACGTCACACGGCATGGGCTATAAGAAGATTGGCAGTACACGAGACAACAGGCTGTGGACAGACATGGCCACCAACGCTAGGATAGAGTAGGATATAGTAGGATAAAGTAGGACAGTGTAGGATAGAGAAGGATAGAGTAGGATAGACTAGGATAGAGTAAGATAAAGTAGGATAGAGTAAGATAGACTCACAAAACAGTTTACAGCCCGCTCAGCGGGCCAAACCGTTCAAGAATCCAGTTGTGCCCACTCTATGACCATGAGCTGCATGACGATGGAGGTGATGGCAGTTACACAGGCTTTCATATGGCTGGAATCACAGCATTATACCAACGTGTGTGTACTAAGTGATTCAATGAGCATGATTCAGAAGGTCGAAGCTGGATCTGTACGTAGACAGTGGACGGATCGCTGCGGAAGTCTGTTGTCCGTAAAGTCACCTTCATCTTCGTCCCGGGACATGCGGGAGTCGAGGGAAATGAACGAGCTGATAAACTGGCTGGCTCTGCACCCCCTGTAGATGGCCAGCCCATAGATCGTGCTGATGTTAGTAACGTCCTCAAAGATATGGCGAGAACAGAGGACTTTGACGTCAGTGATTCCACATCGCTGTCCAGGATGAAAGACTTGGGAGTAAGAATCGGCACAGCCAGACGCGAGAGGTACATCGGGAAAACAAGGCGCCTCGTCAACCAACAGAGAACTGGCAGCTATTAGCCACCGGACGCTAATGCTTATGCTGGGGGGGGGGGGGGGGAAAGAGGATCTGAGCACCTATGGACATGTCCGGAGTGCAATGAAGATACCCCAACTGATAACTGATAACTGATAACTGACAGAGTAAGATAAGAGTATGACAGAGTAAGGTAAAGTAGGATAGAGTAAGACAGAGTAGGATAGAGTAGAATAGAGTAGAATAGAATATGATAGAGAAGCTTAGAGTAGGGTAGTGTAGGATAAACTTGGATAGAGTAGGATAGACTAGTATAGACTAGGACAGTGTAGGATAGAGTAGGATAGACTAGTATAGACTAGGACAGTGTAGGATAGAGTAGGGTAGAGTAGGATAAACTAGGATAGAGTAGGAAAGACTAGTATAGACTAGGACAGTGTAGGATAGAGTAGGATAGACTAGTATAGACTAGGACAGTGTAGGATAGAGTAGGATAGACTAGTATAGACTAGTATAGACTAGGACAGTGTAGGATAGAGTAGGATAGACTAGTATAGACTAGGACAGTGTAGGATAGAGTAGGATTGAGTATGTTTTGTTTATTATTTTCTGCCGGCGTCTGTGGCTAAGGACAGCAAACGCGTTTCACAATCCATAGTATCCGTCTCAAAACCAGCTGTAAGCGACAACATCGCCTTGCGTTGATTTGTAACAATTATATGAGAGTCGGTCGTTCAGAAAGCCATAGCAAACTACTAAACTTAAAATGTGCTAGAATATATATATATATATACATCTTTTTAATGAATATTGTTGATGATAACTCACCACAATCAATGTTACACTTAATGACAGGTGAAGAACCATCGTGTAGACGGCACTGAATCAAATCTGGGCTAGAGAAGCCAAGGATAGCTCGACTGAGCACAGTCAATTCTTGTATCATGTTTAGAGGGAGACGTCAACTACTGAGGTACTTGCTCTATGAAGTAAACAAGTTAATAAAGTAACATCACGATAGTGCGCTTCACGCGTTTCTGTGTTATATCAATTCTGTTTAATACAAACGATTAATGAGATGCCTCGGTAGTCCCATGTAGAAAAACAAGAACTGATATCCATAAGGGCATAATCTTGTTGGTTTAACCCTGTATAGTCCAATTTTCTGATGCGAACGTTAAAATCCCCTCAGATGAGGAGCCTGCCACCTGAATTTCCTCCAGCTCCTTGAGCCAGTCCCAATGCTTGGAGTGACAGCAGGTTCCACCACGCCATATCAATACAACATGTGCCATGCCGATAAGCGATCTCATTCGATCACCAAAGTCGTGGATCAGCTCCGTGTTCCTTCTCGACCATGCCACGTGGCCAAGGCATCCAGATATTTACTTCTCGGTCTTCCCCTTGGTCTCTTTCCTTCGATCTTGCCAGTTGTCATCAACGTATCCAATTAATTTTTTCTCATAACATGCCCAAAAATTTTGACTGTCTACGTATAACGACTCTAATCAGTTTACGATCTTCATTTGTATTTTTGTGTGTGAAGGACTTGTTCATTGGTTTTTATGTCAGTCCATGGTGTTCTTTGCATTTTCCTCAGTAACCACATTTCCACAGCCATCTGATGTTTATTCAGCCTGACTGCTCATTGTCCACGCTTCACATCCATACAAAAGTACAGGTTCTATGAAGCACTTCAACATTCTTTTTCTCATTTCAATTGATATAATTTTATTGGTCAGTATGTTTGTTATCTTGCAAAAGGCTACCTTCGAAATGGCAATTCTTGTTCTAATCTCTTCAAGGCATCTCCCATCAGATGTTGTGACATAATCACCAACCATCATTTTGCAGTGCGTCAACTTTTACACACCAGAACCAAAAAACGTTTTCAATTTTGCCGCACGAAAAGGAACGAACACAAATTGACACTCGAGATAGACAGATGCCGGCTAAATATAGAAATTACCGTGTCCACTACTAAAAATGTTATTGGAGGGAGCAAGTTATGTGACACAATTCTGACCTTCTCAAGCGTTCTTTTCTCAAAACCCGCGCACTTCTTCAATTCTGACAGACAGTCAGAGACCCAAAGTGACCTGTCTTTTCAAACAAATAACGGCAGTTTGATCGTATACTCGAGGTAAGCTTGTGAATCCGCAGATCAATGTATTACCCAGATTTATGCAGCTGAGGTATACCGTGTTTGTGTGTCAAAATAAAATGTATTATTTATAAAATAAATCTCTGAAGTGTAAAATTGTCGATGCAGGCTTCAAGCTACATCGAGCCTTTCCCGGGCAAAACTAACAATCTCATAATGTCTCAAAACTGCAAACTCTGAAGTTCTTCAATTCATCTGTTAGCTTTACTATGTGCATACTACATCAATCTATCACAGAAAAATGTATGAGGTGAGAATTCAAACGCACTTTGATGCAATTCATCAAAACTGTTTTAAAATGCTTTCTGCAAACACAAGCCAGTTTGTGCACAAGAACCACTGCCTCACTTAAAATCGTATTTATTTCTGCCTATTCGTGATCTAAGGAGCTGAGAGAAGGATTATATCTTTCCTTTCCTCTTTACGAATTGAAATAATAGGGTTTGATAGAAAATGATTGTATTTATGTGGCAGATTTCACTCACACAAAGCACTTATTAAATGCATTGCTTTAAAAAGGTTACGCTTCACAGACGCCATTTGTGATAGACAGCCTAGTTGATCTGTCCAGACCGGAACATAAACAAAACTTCGGTCTATTGCCAACTGTTGATCACCAACAGAATGGACATGATGTGCACTGATAACACAAGAAAAAGAATAAATTGATATGAAGAAGAAGAGGGGAGGATTAGGAGAGGTACTTTATGTAACAACCTCTTACTAATGTATTGTTGTCATGATTTGTATGGATTACATTTTGTAACAAATACACATCAGAAATTCTGTATGTTGAACATGACTAACAATAAAACACTTGAGGAGTTAAACTCATATTAACTACTGGAGATAGGGACAAATAGTACAAGCTATAAGAACCCAATCAACAGAAGTTAACTCTACACATTACACAACACAACACAGCACTCCACACCACAACAACAGCAGGCAAAAGGAAATGATTATAGGAAGAAGAAGAAGACAAGTAGTTAATTTGGAAGGTACTGAGAAACATTTATATACACAAAGCATGACACATGAGTTGATGAAGATGTTTAAATGTATGTCATTTATAAAATGCATCTTATCCTTGTCTTGGTCTTGTCTTATCAGCCTGACTTGAATGCTCCAAGGAACAACACATCATCACTCTTGGCTATGTCTGATTGTACACTTCTCACTGAACCCCAGGTACACTGAGAAAAATGCATACAGCAGGTTCCAGATGATAGCAGGTGCATCCAGTGTAATAATCTCTGACCCCACACAAATTAACACAACACCACTCCTTCTGATCTTGTCCTTCCTGTTATGTTGTGTTCACACTTAATAACATGCTGGAAAGTTCACATTGGTAGGATTATATATGCCTCTGTAAATTTACACAGTGATGTTCTTGGTGGCAACCTAACCAGAAGAGGGAAGCAGGGAGAAAGGATGACCCACACACATGAGATGGAAGATAACCTCAGGCCTTGACCAGAGTAAGGGCAGTCTTCAGGGTAGCTTCACTGGCAAGAACTGAACCGGATCCATCAGTCAATGGACCCAGACTTGACCCATATCTACCACTTCGAGGTGACCTTTCTCCATGCTAACAAACACAATCCCTCACAGGAAAATGAATTAATTAATTAACTCAAGCCACACCTGATTAGAACAGCAAATCATTTAGAGATTTATAACACACTCATGATCAGATTGATTATTATTTATTGATGGTTTGCAATTGGTACTTATCTGCATTTTTCCATCAATACATATGTTTGATGAACAGATGAAAACCAAAATGAGAAATGTATGCAAAGGCCAAAAGATACAGGCCAATCAATAAATCACATCTACAGTAACTTAATCTTATATTCATTTATCAGTTCAAACAGTCTGTTAATTATCTGTTTATTTGTGTAAACAAGATGTCAATGTCTGCAATAGTTGTTAAATAATTTATTTAGCAAAGCAAACATAACTCAAAATGAAATAAATAAACAAAGGGAAAAGAGGAGACTCTACATCTTTTACTGTTCCAGACCCATGCTACATTTCACCTAATTCATACTGAGGAAGTCTTTCTGACATTTCACAGAATATCATGGGGGTTCGAGAGCTATTAGAATCCTGGTGAAGGGGCAGAGTCCAATCTATTGTTCACTGTTCTCCTAAAGAGGACCATTAACTCCTAGACAAATAATGCAACTGAGCCTGTAATACTTCAAGGGTCGTATTCTTGATTTATTTACATATTGGAAGAGGATGGGGCCCAGCTTCTTAAACCAGAATATGGGTAATGCACAACAGTGATCCCCAGTCCCTTCAGAATATACGACATTGTGGTTGGCCCGTCCCGGACTTGAATCCCAACAGACATATTGAATAGCTATTATCCTAGATGATAAACCCTGGGAATAGATATCTGTCGGGGATTCTAAACCATAGAGGATAAGTGATACTTGATAAGAGCAGTATTCAATTGAGTTATACAGGATACATTGTGCTTGTTAAACAATTTTAGAAATTGTATACACAAATTTCAGATTTTAAACATTGTCATTTTATGATTGATGATAAACAGACAGCATGTGGGTATTGATTGACAGCCACATGACAAGAATGGCATTTATATATAAATGAGAGTTTGGTGACTGATCATTTCTTCTGAATAAGGAGGGCTCTTTCAAATAGTGTCTATATTTCAGAGAGGGTGCTCCAGAAGAAAATAGAGTGTGAATCTACTATCTAAACATTATTCTCTTTAGAGAAGGTGTCTTTCTTCAGAAGAATTTGGACTTAGAGTATTTTATCACCGATCGGAAAAATCTTTCTCCGAAGGGAAATCTCTGTCAAAATTTCGAATTCTTTTAGAAAGAGTGGAACTATTCTGGTTACTTCTATGCCTTCTGTCCTTAGCTTGTGCAGCATTGACAGATAGACAAGAAATTAAGTTGTTCCTATTTCTTAGGTCAGATATCAGTAGTGTTAACAGAACTGTTTACCTGGGGTCAACAGAATTTAGTTAGTGATTGCTTGTTTAATATTGTGCATGCTTTGCTGTATATTTGCAGATCCAAGGAGTGACAAGCTTACCTGGATCAGATCAAACTGCACTCTATTTTTTTTGCTAGGCAAATAAAACTTTAAACAATAAGCATGGCCGAAGCTGCTAAATTCCGGGCCCAGATAATGGACATAGGCAAACAATGCGGTTTAGACGGCCCTGAGCTGGCTAAATATATCTCAGACGAATTCGACAGGAGAGAAAGACTCCAAGCCGATCTAGCCCTCAAAGAGAAACAAACTCAGGCTGAATTAGCTGAGAAGGAAAGAAAACTTCAGGCTGAATTAGCTGAGAAGGAAAGTAGACTTCAGGCTGAATAGCTGGAACAAAGGAACCTTACAAGCATACGAGTTGGAACAAAAGAAACTTCAGGCTGAAATAGCCTTGAGAGAAGATGAAATCAGGGATAAGGAAAGAGAACGTCAACACCAGCTGGAGTTGAAGAGAATGGAGACTGACTTGGAGATCCGAAGACTAGAGGGAGGGATTTCCCCCACCCCCTCAAACTCATTAGGTTTTCCAGTGGCAGAACAACATTCTAATGTCTCCCACCTTAATTCCGGAGCGATGTCATTTCCTCTAGAACCATTCAACTGAACAGACGGACAGCATCGAGTCATTTTTGTCTCGCTACGAATTGATGTGTGTCAGCTGTGGTCTTGACGAGGAAAGATGGGCAACAAAATTATCGCAAGCTTTAAGATCTACCGCGTTCGACGTGTTCTCTCGACTCACTCGTGAGGAACAGCAGGACTACGCGACACTCAAGAAGGCACTCTTGAGCCGATTTGAAGTGGACGGTGACTCTTACAAAGCTCGATTCAAAGCCGCAAGGAAAGAACCGGGCGAAAGCTTTGCTCAACTAGTTGAAAGACTGAAATCTTATATCCAACGATGGGCAAGCCTAGGAAGGTTCGATGAAAGTTTCGAGGGACTACGCGAGATGATCATCATAGATCAGCTAAAAGGCAAGATGTCGAATGAGATGAAAGCATTTTTAACACAAAACGGGGCTGACCGACTAGAAAACATCATCATCCTGGCAGAGAGATTTGAAAAATCTCAGAAGGAAATCGGAGGCAAGGGTCGTTCGGCCAACACTCCCCCTCAAGATAAACTTCAAAGCCAAAGGAAGGTGATGGCAACTTAGCCACCAAGAAAAATGGGAAATCCAAAAACACCACTCAAAACACAGTCCAAACAGCGCCGAAGGAGGAAAAACCATTCTGCACGTTTTGTAAAATTCAGAGGTCACACATTGAAGAATTGTAGGAAGAAGCCACCTCCACACACAGCTGCTTGTTTGGCCAGCCGAAGAGAGAAAGGAGTGAACACTGATGAAACGTCCAATCAGACACCTCATAAAGACACATCATCTCATCTTCCGGTTGTAGAATCCATATTGCTGAATGGATTCAAAACGACCTGTCTCTACGATACCGGGCTATCGTATGACTGCGTTGTATCATCATCCTTAGTTCACCCGGAACAGGTGACAGAGGAGATCGTCGAATTACAGGGACCCCTGAAGAGTTCTACAACTATGTCTCTTCCGGTGGCAAAGGTGAGCATAGCATCTCGTTATGTCACTGGGACAATCAAGGCTGCAGTCTTAGAAGATCCTATATATCCCGTAATTCTCGGCTGTAGATTTGTCTTTCTGGGAGAACCTGTTCAACCTGTGGCGATGTCGACAATGACAACTCGATCCCAGACGAAAAAGACTCCATAAACAACTACGCCAATCCCTCGAACGGAGGAACTGAAGAGGGTACAAGAGGCCGACAGCACCTTGAATCCCTGCTTCAGGAAACTGCCGAAATCACATTTACCTCTACGTAAAGGTGATCTGTTTATGAAGTCAGCACTTCTCTACAGACGAGCAGGTAGAGCTGGACAAGAGTTCAACCAACTTGTTGTACCAACTCAACATAGGGCCCAGATCCTTGAAATGGGCCATAGTCTACCATTTAGTGGGCATATGGGTATCAACGCTACTACACAGCGGATTGCGACTCACTACTTTTGGCCAGGGATGAATTCAGACATACAACGGTTTGTAAAATCATGCCCACAGTGTCAGAAAGTATCACCAAAACACCGGACACCACCGGCAATGTTGGGTGATTTGCCTATTACTGGAATACCATTCGAGAAGGTAGCTGTAGACATTATCGGACCCCTCTCCGCAACGAAGAGGCGAAATCGATTCATATTAACGCTTGTGGACACAACAACCATGTGGGCCGAAGCGGTTCCTATGCCCAGCTGTGACTCCAAACACGTTGCTGAAGCATTATTAGGAATATTCACACGTCTAGGATTCCCACAAAGAATCTTGACGGACAACGGTTCACAGTTTCGTAGTAAACTAATGGAAGAGACATTCAGACTTTTTCATTCGCGCCATATCTTTAGTTCACCATATTACCCTCAGTCAAACGGACTTGTGGAGCGGTGGAACGGGACATTGATCAGTATCCTGCGCAAAATTGCCCAGGAGAACACAGAGGATTGGGACTTGTATTTACCCGCAGCTCTATTCGCTTACAGGGAGGTACCCCATCACTCAACAGGTTTTGCTCCAGCCACATTGTTGTTTGGACGACCGATCAAAGGACCACTTGAGGCGTTACTTCGAACATGGACTGATGATCATACAGACGATACAGTCGTGACTGCATCTTCGTATGTTGCCGAGTTGAAGAATCGTTTACAACACAGTTGGAAACAAGCGAATGTCAATCTACGTCAAGCCAGGCGAAGAATTGCTCGTTACTTCAACCGCAAGGCAAAAGATAGAGAACTTGAGGTAGGAGAGAAGGTGATGTTGCTGCTTCCAACCAGTCAGAATAAGCTGCAAATAGGATGGAGAGGACCTTATGTAGTGACGGAGAAGATCTCACGTACCAACTACAAGATTTCTGTCAAAGGCAAGATGAAAGTATTTCACATAAATCTTTTGAAGAAATATAATGAAAGACCCTCAACCACCGAACCTGCACATCTGATGGCCATGAGTGTGGCTACTGAAGTCGAAGAAGGATCAACAATGGGAGTCGAGTACCCACTGCAAGCCAAAGAGACCTTTAAGAATGTGGAAATTAATCCCAACTTAACAAAGGATCAGCAAGAGCAGATTCGGGAACTTATGGTTATGTATGCAGACGTACTTACAGATAAGCCAGGAAGTACTGATTTGGAGGAATTTGACATGAAGTTAAATGACACAGTACCTGTGCGAGTCAAGACTTACCCAGTTCCTTATGCAAAGCAAAAGACTTTAGAGGAAGAAATACAACAGCTACTCACCGCAGGAATAATCTCACCATCTGAATCACCTTACAGGGCCAGCGTCGTTTTATTGAGAAAGCCAAGTGGAGAACATAGATTGTGCATCGATTATCGACAGCTCAATGCTATTACTGAATTCTAAGCAGAACCTCTGCCTGATCAGAACAAACTCTTCACAGCACTCAACCGAGCTAAGTACTTTACTAGGATTGATCTCAGCAAGGGATATCAGATTCCTGTAAAACCGGAGGTTAGACCATGGTTAGCTTTCAGCACGCCTGGAGGACACTATGAGTTCAGCGTACTTCCATTCGGATTAAGTAATGCTCCTAGCGTTTTTACACGTATGATGAGAAAATTACTTGACCCACTACATCATCCAGACATTAGTCACTTCATGGATGACATACTGATCGCAACTGAAACATTTGACAAGCATGTAGAAACACTGCATCTTTTGTTCAGGCGCCTCAGAGAAACTGGTTTGACGGCTAGGCCAAAGAAGTGTCAAGTAGGATTCCAAGAATTGGACTTTCTAGGTCATAAGATATCTCATGGACTGATAACTCCACAAGAGGGAAATGTGGATAAACTCCAGAGAGCACCTCGTCCAAAAACAAAGAAGGATGTGAGATCATTTGTATCCTTATGTGGATTCTATCAAAGATACATCAAAGACTTCAATACTCTGTCAGCACCTTTAACGGATCTTACCAAAAAGGGGAACCCAGAGAAAGTCAATTGGTCTGCTGAATGTGAGAGAGCTTTCACAGCACTCAAACAAGCCTTAACCAATCATCCAGTTTTACATCTACCAGACCTTGACCAACCATTCGTACTGCGTACCGACGCCAGTAACATTGGGATTGGAGCAACGTTGTTGCAGAGGAAAGGGAGATGAATCATCAGAGCTATTCCCTGTAGCTTATGCCAGCAGGAAATTGAATCTGAGAAAAATTATAGTGTTATATATATATATATATATATATATATATATATATATATATATATATATATATATATATATATATATATATATATATATATATATATATATATATATATATATATATATATATATATAGAGAGAGAGAGAGAGAGAGTCTTGCGCTCGTATGGAGTGTACAGAAGTTTCAAGATTACCTATATGGAAAACACTTCTGCTCTTACTGAGGCCTTGCTTGAGACGGATGTTGTCTGTCTAAATGACGGGACACCCACTAGGCTAGCAATGAGACCGGGGGACCCTGACACGGCCATCGACCTGGCGCTTGTATCCCAAGAGGCGGCATCAGATATAAAATGGAGCGTCCTTGGAGACCATGGAAGTGACCACCTCCCCTGTTCTGTGCTGATACCTAAGTCCAGCACAGTTAGGGTATAAGAGCTCGCAGGGCATTCAGTTATGATCGCGACCACTCTTCGCTCTTGGGGCGCCTTAGAGCACAGGGAAGATCTAAACCAACAAGAAGGATCTTCACCCAACCACCATGGTGGACACCAGAGGTGGAGAATTCATGGAGGTAAAATAGGGCAACCATAAGGAAGTGGCAGAGGGTGCGGAGAGCAACCAATTCAGTTGACACTGATTTGAAGAGGCTGAAAGATATACAAAAGTAAAGGTGCAGGATTTTAAACTCCAGGCAGCAGAGGCAAAGAGAATGAAGTGGGAACAGTTTATCAATGAGGTCGTGGGGATGTGAAATTAGGAAAATTCTGCAGGCTGCACCGGCAGATGAAGAGACAGGCGATGCCTGGGACATATGGTACCATTTATGATAACAACCGACCTATGACAACTGACAAGGACAAAGGGGAGGCTTTTCTTGCGCGATTTTTAAAACAGACGGATCAGCAAGATAGGGCTATAAGAGATAACGCCAGAGAAGCCTTATCTCAGGTCACTAGGAATGAAGACTGTGCGATTAAAGTGGAGGATATTAGATGGGTACTGAAGCGGGCGCCGGTCTCTCTGGCCAAGGGGTTACATCACTTTCTCCGTAATCCCGTTTATCACGCAGAGTCTCGTAGCGGGCGAGAACTGGGAGCAGTTCGTCCCCCGCTGGTGACTTGCGGGATAACTGAGCCGGCCGCTCAGAAAGCAATGGCAAACTACTGAGCGTAATCTTGCCAAGAAATCAACAGACAGCTGAAAGATGCTGCTGTTGACAGCGATGTCCTGTAAAAGGATATGCGAATTTAAAAAAACAACAACTGAAGCGGGCTAAAGACACAGCGCCAGGTCCGGATGGGGTGAGGTACTCCCATATGAGGAACATGAATGATGGGGACTAGAGGAGATGGCTATTTGTTTCGACTTAAGCATCAATACGGCGGAAATACCCCACGATTGGCTGCATAGCTACCTGGTCCCATCCCCAAAGCCAGGTAAGGATCACTCCAGACTTAATGGATACCGAATCATAACCCAGCAAAACACGTATGGCACAGTCCTCGAAAAGATAGTAGCACGCAGGCTCCAGCGACATTTGGAAAGTCGTAATCTGCTTCCCCAAGGACTCGGGAGTTACCGGCCTGGGAAGGATACCTGGGCTAATGCTGCAACTTTTGCATTTGATGTCTATGAGGGCTTCCAGGAAAAACAGGAGACAGTGGCGGTAGCTGTTGACCTGGAGGATGCTTATAACAGGGTCAGGTATAATCGGTTAATACACACACTGTTGGACATGGATGTCTGCTCTTGCCTTGTGAGATGGGTTGCGGCAGTCCTTTATGAACGTAAGGTTGCACTGCACGTGGGTTCCCGGACTTCTGACCCCTGTACTATTACACCTGGGTTGCCGCAGGGATCTGCCTTGTCTCCAGTGCTCTTTAATGTCTACACCAGCAAAGTCGCAGCTATTGAGACACCAAGTGTGGGTAGAATCTTGACATTTGCAGATGATGTGCTGGTGTACAGACAGGGCAGAGACAGGGCCAGTTTGGCGAAAGACTTACAGGTGGCAGTAAATAGGGTGGCGGAGTGGTGCAGGGATGCATGGGTTATTATACACCCAGACAAGGCATCGGTTGTATGGTACTCCCTGGATAACCGGATCGTCAAGGCAGATGTTCCAGGTATTATGTTGAATGGATGTCCTCTTAGTCGAGAGAGTAAATTGAAGTACTTGGGTATCACATTTGACAGGTGTTTGTCTTTTAAGGATCACGTGGAGGCTTTGGTGGTGAAGGCTGGTAGGGGACTTAATGCATTGAGGATTATGGCAGCAACCGGGGTAGATCAGAGGATGCTGTATAGGTTAATAATTTCTGTCATTGAGTATGGTTTAGGGCTGCTGACAGTATCAAAGAGCCAGCTTGAAAGGTTGGAGCGCATACAGAATACTGCCATGCGGTTAATACTGGGGTGCACAAAGGACACACCGATTATATGCATGAGGCATATCCTGGAGGTACCAACAGTGACGGATAGGCATAGGGTCCTTTAGGCCGAATGGTACCTGAGAGTTGCAGCATACAGGGATCACCCGCTGCATGCAGCAGTGGATATTGTCAAGGGTCATAGACTAAGACGAGGCAGGTCCTGAATCACACAGACAGAAATTTCTATAAGTCAGGTGTGTGATCTAGAGACCCTCAATCGTGAAAGAGAGTGGGTTGAAGTTCCGGAAGACATGACGGACTGGCACAATGTAATAATAACACTGGGTCGTGAGTGCAGAGAATGGGCAGCGGGTCGCACTGAGTTTGAAGTGCAACAGCTGATTCAGAGCAACACACATTAAGGTGACATAGTCATCTACACCGATGGGTCAGTGGTGAGAACAGACGTAGTGGCTGGGGCTTTATTGCAAAGGCTAATGGGCGAGTCTTGAAAAAGAAGAGTCTGGCATATGGGACTACGACCTCCAGCATGAGAATGGAGGTGGAGGCAGTAACAGCGGCATTCCGTTGGCTAGAGGAGACTACTGCAACACATTTTTTATTCAATACGGATTCAAAGAGTATGCTTGGAAAGGTGGAGAAAGGAATGTTTCGTGTGGAATGGCTCTCGTCGCTTCAGAGGTCACAGAGTATGAGAATTGCATGAATATTTTGCCCTGGCCATGCGTGGTGCGGGGGGAATAATAATAATAATAATAATGTCTTTATTTTCAAAGGGTTAAGAATTGGGCACGCAGGCCCGTCTGACATTCTGCCCTTCTTCTCTATTTCCTCTCATACATTCTTTCATTCAACATCACTTATGAAGCAACTTTTGACAACAAAAGAGCATTAAAACGCATGAAAAATAATCAATAACAAATGACTCACTGAGGCAGTGTTTAACATGGGCATTATAAATACCTAAGGAGGGTGTAACGTGCCATACATAAGGGAATGTTTTTTTGGCTAGTTGTCGTTTGAGATAAGTTACCATTATTGTCTTTTTTGTGTTATTTGTTATGGGGGCATGTAGTCTGTACTAAGGTAGTGTTCAAACAGGTTGCGAAATGTATGAATCATGATTGGTGGTGTCTTTGATTTCTTGTGGAAGATTGTTCCACAACTGAGCGGCAGAGTATGCTAAGCTTGTTTTATATAAGTCTATCCTAGGTTTAGGGACATGAAGTATATTTAGTCGTTCGCTATGTCTAGCGTTATATTTAAACAATGGCCAAAGGTAGCTTGGAGCATTTTGAAATAGGATTTTGTGAATTAGTTTGGTCTTATTAAAAAGCAGGGCGCTTGTGGAGTGGCAGTAACCGGAGACGTTTATATAGGTTAGAATTGTCGGTAAGCTTTTCACCATTAATTAAACGCACCTGCCCTTTTCTGGAGTGAATATAGGCGTTTGTTAATGATTTGGAGCATCCATCCCAGACTGTGGAGCAGTAATCAATATGTGTTTGTATATGAGAAGTATAGAATATCTTTCTTGTGTTTTCGTCAAGGAAATTTTTAATTTTGGCAAGTTGGTATACTTTTTTGGCTATTTTTTTAACTAGAGCATGAACATGTGAGTTAAAAGTTAGATTTTGATCTATGATAACACCTAGTGTCTTGTGCTCGGTGACACTTTCTACAGGCGTGCTGCCAATGTGCAGCTGAAGAGTTCTCTGCGAGTTTAGAGTGTGAAGTCTTTGCCTGGTTCCTATTAACATAGACTTTGTTTTAGTAATGTTAATTTGCATGCGGTTTGCATGACTCAGTTAACTACACTATTTATTTCCTGTTGCAAGGATAATTCTAGCACATTACGATCAACAGCGTTCGTATATACTGTGCAGTCATCAGCAAATAGATCGCAGGACGACGACAGATTTAATGGAAGATCATTTATATAAATGGCAAATAATAGAGGGCCAAGAATAGACCCCTGAGGTACTCCAATATTAATGGTAATGGCTTGAGATAAAACTTTATTGTGTGATACTACTTGCTTTCTGTCTAATAAGAATGATTTTATTAATGTCACTATATTAAAACTTACTTTCATTGTTTCTAGTTTTTTAATTAGAATAGTATGATCTATCATATCGAATGCTTTCCTAAAGTCTATAAACACCGCTCCACATAGAGTATTGTTGTTAATATTTTGATGCCAGTTTTCTATCATGTTTGTTAGTGCCGTATGGCAAGAATATTTTGGCCGAAATCCTGACTGACTGTCAACTATCAGTTTATGGCGAACTAAGTGATCTAGTGTTGTTTTGTGGATGTGCTTTTCTAGCGGTTTGGATAATGAGGATAATATGGAAATTGGTCTATAATTACTCATGAGACGATCGTCTAGAGGACCAGCTTTTAAATGAGGATACACTTTAGCGATTTTAAAGGCTGATGGGAAGTGACCTCTGGTTATACATTGATTATATATAAAAGTTAGTGACTCGCAGATCGCCGGTGCAGCATGGCGAAGGATCCGACTACTAATTCCATCTAGTCCTGATGAGTTATTGTTTTTTAGATTACGGAGATGAGTAAATACTTCAGTTGTCGTCATTAGCGGTATGTTGGAGGAAATGTGTCCATAGCATTTGTTCTCACAGAATGATGATAATAAAGATATGTCATGAGGCGCATCTGGTATTGCAGCCTTCAGTTGGTTTATGTCGGACTGAAAGTATCCACTGAATTGATCACATGTAACCTGATTTGATGGTAATGATTGTGATGATTTGTGTTTGTTTGTCAAGGTATTAATTGCTTTCCATATATCTTTAGTGTTGGTTTTATCTATTACTATGTTCTTAAAAATAGTTTTTCTTTTCCTTCCGAATAACATATTGAACTTTGTTTCTCAGACTACGGGTACATAGTTAGATCTCTATTTTTGTGAGCCCTGTCGCGATCTCTCATAAGTTCAACTACCTCCTGTGTGATCCACGGGGGCTTTGTGTGATGTTTAACACGAACTTCCTTAAATGGAACATGTTTATCAAATATACTTAGAAAGGTCTTTAGCCAGTGGTCCAGAGCATCGTCTGGGTCAGGAAGCTGGTAAACATAGTCCAGAGATGAGCTGACCAAATCTTGTAAGAAGACGTCTCGATTGAAAGTTTTGTAATTTCTATATTTTATACTTATATGTTTGTGTTTGGGAGTTTTGGTGCCCCTTCTCGACCACGTGCAACATACTGGATAGTGATCGCTCATTGCATTGATAGGTACACTACATTCTGTGATGTTATCAGCACACGTAGTATAAATATGATCTATAAGTGTTGCAGATGATTTAGTGATTCTAGTGGCGTGTTTGACTAACTGTTGGAAATTATATGACTCTATTATGTTTTCCCATGTTTTGTTTGATTTGTTAGCGTCTATGTTGAAGTCACCTAGCAATATTATTTCCCTAGCATTACTAAAGACTACATCCATCATAGTGGTGAATTTTTCATACCAGATATATCCTGCACTGGGGTTTCGATAAAGATAGCCAACTACTAGCGGTATGCAATTTTGAAGTTTAACCTCTATCCATACACACTCAATCTCACAGGTTTCAAAGTCTAGCCTGCGGTGGGAGTTAAGCGAGTTGGAAATATAAACTGCAATACCCGTCTCTTGTTTCTGATAGGGATCTCTTCTAATGGTTTTAAAAACCTCTGATAGCGATGTCATCATCTGAGATGTTGCCATTTAATCGACTTTCGCTAACGCCAAACATGTGAAAATTTTGATTAAGTATAAGTGATAGTTCGGGCAGCTTCCCTAATAGATGGCATATGTTTACATGCCCGATTCTGAGCCCATTATTCCTGAGCCAGTGTTCGTACTTATTAGACATTTCAACAATGCGTAATCACAAGTTTAAAAGCAAAACACACACACACAAAGTGAATACAACTTACGTCCCTTATTACAAAACACACTCTAAAGTACAGAGAAACAGTAATATCTCTGTAAATATATAAAAATACGTACACAGATCCGTAAGGAAGAGCAGTGAAGACCCCCTCACTCACCGTGAAAACACAATTAGAGTTATTATAAAAGCTATACAGCTAAGTACTATCAATTAGAACAGGCTGACAGGCTAGCAGGGAATACATCTCTTGGTGGTAGTTTGCCTATGGACAAGGGGGAGGTGGTCGTGCGCTTGTGGGACCAGGTGGAAAAGGCAGAGGAACAGACTGAGAACCCGTATGTGGAAAGAATGAGATTGCGGGGGATCGGCAGGGGTTCTGGAAGAATCTCAAAACTGAGAGGGAAGACCAGGAGAACGTTTAATAAGATAGCGGTGGGAATGATTAGTAGTATGGCTGTTGAACAATGCGACGGAGCACGTATGGGAATGTCCTCAGTGCAGTGATGTCGGTTCTTAACTCAACTCAACAACTCAACTCTTCTTGTATCTGTTTGAGATGTTCTTCTGTCTTTTCTCTCTCGTCTTGGATTTTTGCTAGACTTTCGCCTGTCTCGGCCTTTATAGCAACTATTCGAGCGACATCCTGCTCAATCTTCTGTTGAACAAGCAAATCGCGCAGGATGCGCTGAACGGCTGTTATCTGTGTTTCCTGCGTCTTGTCGTTTTCTTCCTCCATGGTTTTGAACTGTGATCTTAGGTTCTTCAGTTGGCCTTCCAGTTGCGCTTTGTCGCTTTTTGTGAGTCGATTGGTAGCCTCGAACTGCCTCCTAGCCTCTTTATATGGTAGGTTAGATTTGGTGGCGATATTCATGGTTTCCTTGCTGTCTTGGTGGCAGGGGGCAGCCGAGGTACCTGGTGCCGTGGTTGCCGAAGCAGCTGGCGCACTTTCTGTTTGGGTTAGGCTTCTGAAGTCCTTGTCTGTCTTTGCTTGCTTTCACTGACTGTATGGATGAGGTCCAGAGTAGTACCTGCATACCTCCACCTCACTCTTGCAGGTGGCACGGGACACTGCAGCACTCTCGGTATGTAGTGCTCTGGAACTTGGTCTCTCTTGTCCAATCTGATGAATTGAGGGATCACTCGTTCCTCCGATGTTACTGTGGAGGGGATGTTGTTCTTTCCGATGATCCTCTCAGCACTAATGATCTTGAGTTTCTTGTTCTCCCTTGTCAGCATCTCCCTGATCTGGTCGTGAGATGGGACTCGTTTAATGACCCAATCGTTTACTTGTGCAGTGCCGGATGGCTTTCAATAAGATGCCGTGGTGAAGCTTGATGTCGGCCTTCTCTTCTTGTGCGATTTTCTGCATAAGTGCTGTGGTCTTTGGGTTTTTGTTGATGGAGACCACTATTCCATCAGGTGTCTTGCAGGGTGGTTCACTTAAGGTCCTCACCAGTCGCCCAAGAGTTTGTCTCCAAGGGTCGCTCCACCGGGCCAGATTTCAGTGCTCCACATGCGAAAGAGACATCCAGTGAGACCCTTTCGATAAAGGTGTGTCGGAATCCATTATGTCCTATAAATTGTGTATGACACTAACAATTGTAACTACTGCATTCATATTGTTGTGGGCAATATTGCATGCACATCCCAGGTGGCTCAAGTCTAGGATGGGTATATGATAATATCGTGGGAAGTACAGGTGTGTGGATGTGATACTGAACACGTCACCACTGGAGTGCTAATATTTCTATCAAAAATATGTGACCTACACCATATTTCCAGGATTCTGTACTTTCACCTTCATGCTGCTTCTTACATACTTTCAATTACATGCTTTCACTTACATGTTTTGTGTGTGTGTGTGCGATATATATCCAAGTATTTTATCATGTTGACCTATTTGAAATTATTTATAGTCTTTGTGTAGTCAATAAAGCAAAGTTGGTGGCCTTTGTTTACTTCTATCGAATGCTTTAATATTGTTATCATACCTATTATTTGCTGTACCCTCGCCTTCCACAAAGCCACATTGTTCTTCCGACATATCTGGTTGTATTTGTTTCCTAACCCTTTCCATAGTGGTTCTGAGCAAAATCTTTCTAATGCGACTAAATATGCCAAGCTGAAAAATTCTAAGGCTCGGGATGTCTTTAGGGTTGCAATAAGCATAGATTTGTAGAAGCCATATATTGTGTTCTCTCCAGGTTGTGAAATGTGTAGGACCCACAATCCAATCATAAAACAGAAATGTTTTGTTCAGAAGCCGCCACGAAAGGAAATTGACGAATACGTGCAGACAAAATTAGAAATACATAATCGTGGCAAGACAATGGAATTCATCAGATAAATGTGGATACACGAGATTTATAGTCAACTATCAACTGGTTGTCAATTACATACATTACTTGTAGGTGTACTGATAACAAAACAACGTTACACAAACATTACAACTGCACAGAACATACACATTGATCAGGCGCCATTGAAGATCTATTGTGACCCATGCTGTAATAGATGATTAGCAAGCGTTGATCGTGGAAGAAGAAGAAGAAGGAGAAGAAGGAGGAGGAGGAGGAGGAGTTGGAGGATGAGAAGGGGGAGGGGAGGAGGAGAAGAAGAGGAAGAAGAAGAAGGATAAGAAGAAGAAGAAGAAGAAGAAGAAGAAGAAGAAGAAGAAGAAGAAGAAGAAGAAAAAGAAGAAGACGGAGGAGGAGGAAGAGTTGGAGGATGAGAAGGGGGAGCGGAGGAGGAGAAGAAGAGGAAGAAGAAGAAGGATAAGAAGAAGAAGAAGAAGAAGAAGAAGAAGAAGAAGAAGAAGAAGAAGAAGAAGAATTGTTTAATACATATACACAGCCGAAAGACCAGTAGTCTGTGCTTAATTTCTTTTCCAATTTGTGATGGCCACTGATTTATATTAATCTTGAAATGCATATCTAACTCCCCTACACATATTTAAATCCTCTACACACGTCTACATCCTCTACACACATCTAAATCCTCTACACACATCTAAAACCTCAACACACACCTAAATCCTGTACACACATCTAAATCCTCTTAGTTGCATGTCCTTCACAGGACGTAGCAGGTCAACCCCAGCATTTTCGCTGTTCGTGATTCCTGGGCAAATTTTACGTTCTGTAGTTTGCCATTGTTTTCTGAACGACCGGCACCTATACCTTTTTAGAAAAAACCCAGCACCGCTGTGTTTCGAACCCGGGTATACGGGCTCACAAACAGCGTTCGCAAGCCCTTAGCCACGGAGCCGGTGTTAAGATATAAGTTGGGATTTTCACTATTCTATTGGGTTGAGGCTATTAGGTTTTCAATACCATTCTGTGTTGTGGATAGCAATACTGTATCATTAGCATATCGAATTTCTGGTATGTCATGACCACCGATATTTAGGGCATCATATAGCTCCTTGTTTATATCATCTCTGACATTTCACATTATATTTTCGGCTCACAGGTTAAACAAATAGGAGGATAACACACATCTCTGACGGACTCCTTACTTGATGTCAAACCAATCTGATTCTATCCACTATTCTATTCTAACCACTGCTTGTCTAGCGGATGGTCTAGATAGAGCATTCTTATGAGTTATATTACATGTGATGGAAAGCCCATGTTCCTAATGATTTCCCAAAGTTTCTGATGGTGTACACAGTCAAATGCTCTTTAATAATCAACGAAGCATGAGAATAGGTTTACATTAAATTATCTGCAGGTCTCTATTATTAAACGCATGTTGAATATGTGATCTCTTGTTCCTCTTCCTTGTCTATATCCAGCTTGAACCTCATTAATTTCTTCTTCCATTTTCTTACGAAGCCTTCTCATTATGATTTTTAGTAAAATTTTACTTGCATGAATGATCAGGGCAACAGTTCTATAGTTGGTGCATAATTTCAGGTTGCCCTTTTTCGGTATTGGAATGAAGATAGTTCTCTTCCAATCTTTTGGCCAAATACCATATTTCCAGAGATTCGGTATGCTGATGATATAGTACACGGGAGAATGGGTGGTCAGTCTTTCCTTCCTGTAGCGGCCCACGAGGGCTGACAGAGAACCATAGGCCATTGTCAGTTGAACGTCCTACCCATCGCGCTAACGCGCCCGCTCCTAAAACGAATGTCTGGCTCGTGGAAGAATTTCTTTAAAACAGACGCATGTACATTACACTGTTATTATTGTGTGTTTTATTTGTTATGCACCGCCGGTAGGTCATAGTTGTCCACGTATACAGCAAGTGAAGCGAGAGTTGACTTGAGTGGCATAGCTGTCGAAGTACTCGGCATGTGAAGCAAGAGTTGACTGGAAGTGACATTGTTGTTCACGTCTTAGAGCACTTGAAGTTGGAGTTAGTTGGAAGCACTAGAGTTGCCCCGACCACAGATTCTCAGACCGGATTTAGTGTAGTCAACACGATGGTTCACATTTCAGTATGTGTAATACTGATTGTGGTAAGTTCTAAACATAATATATATATTTAAAATAATGTTTAAAAACTTCTAAGACGTAGGGGATTGTCTCCCCACGTTGAGCCCAAGTCTCTCAACCAGCCTGTTTTCAGGGACAGCACTTGGAGTAGGCTGGTGGTTGGTCAGCTGTGGTTCTCTGCTCCTGGCGCACACAGTCAAGTTATGAGTTACTACATGCGGTCATCTGTTATTCGGCGTCTCCAGACAACACAAGGATACAATATACGTATTCATCCCATATAATAATATAGGACACGTCTTCATAACTAAGATACTACTCAAGGTCATACAAGAAAGAATTCAAAATAAAATAGATGAGGAAGTAGCTGAAGAATAATTTGGATTCAGCGAAAACAGCGGCACCAGATAAGCAATAATCTGTTTGACGATGTTAAATGAAAAATATATAGAAGTTCAGAAACATATATCTGTTTGTTTTATAGACTACATGAAAGCTTTTGATATAGTACAACATGAACGACTAATTACATGTCTTCAAGATATAAGAGTAGACGGAAAGGACATCAGACTTATTAGAAACTTGTACTGGGAACAAGAGGCGTCAATTAGATATGGAAATAATTATTCGTCGCCCATAAAGATAAAAAGAGGAGTGCGGCAGAGATGCGTGTTGTCCCCACCCCAGCCTCTTCAACCTATACACAGACATAATTTTTAAACAAGTGGAACTGCCTGGACTTAACATCAATGGAAGAATCATAAACAATCTTTGATAGGCTGACGATACCGTATTACTAGCAGAAAGCGAGGAAGAGTTACAAAACCTAGTGGAAAAGTAAACAGGCAAAGTACAAAATGTGGCTTAGATATTAACATCATAAAACGGAAACTATGATAATTGGAAAAACATATATTGGAAACAACAAGCTGCCATCAGAATTGAGAACGATGTAGGCCAATATCAGCCTATTAAAAGAGGTGTGAGACAAGGATGTGTAATGTCTCCAGATCTGTTTTCCCTGTACAGTGAGAATATTTTCAGAAATATAGAAGATATGAAAGGAATCCACATTAGTGGACGATACATCAATAACATTAGATATGCAGATGATACAGTCTTGATCGCAGACAATGAACAGGACCTGCAACATTTAGTAGATGCAGTTATTGTACACAGTGAACAACTAGGGTTAGAACTGAATAGTAAGAAGACACAGATTATGGTCGTCACTGGGAAGAAGGAATACCACAATATGATATACGAGTAAATGGGCATATTCTTAAGCAAGTGAATCGATAGTTATCTAGGAACAGTCATAACATCTGATGGGAGATACCTCGAAGAGATTAGAACAAGAATTGCCATTGCGAAGGTAGCCTTTTGCAAGATGGAAGGGACGCAGAGGTGTTTCCAAGGCACCAGGGCCGGGTTATATACTGGCCAAGACCTATTGACGCGTCCTCGTCGAGCGTCCTGGGCAACAGGTCCTTTCGGGGTCCTGGCTAAAGTCAGTAGGATCGCCGATTCCTCCGAAGTCGGAGAGTGTCTGCCTGTACGGCGAGGAACCACCAGTCTGCACACCAATAAGCCAGACATGGGACAACGGATACTCACGCAAAACTCAGGTCCTGTATGACATCACACTGATGTTGGACAACATGATGCCTTCATCCGACATACAGGACTTCGCGTTGGAGCTCAAGCCAACGAACACAAGCAAGCAAGCAAGATGGAAAACATACTGACCGATAAAAAGATATCAATTGAAACGAGAAAAAGAGTGTTGAAGTGCTACATAGAATCTATACTTTTGTATGCATGTGAAGCGTGGACAATGAGCAGCTAAGCTGAAAACCATCTGATGGCTGTGGAAATGTGGTTTCTGAGGAAAATGCAAAGAATACCATGGACAGGCAGAAAAACCAATGAACAAGTCCTTCAAGAAACAAATGAAGATCGTAAACTGATTAGAGTCATTAGACGTAGACAGTCACAATGTTTTGGACATGTTATGAGAAGAAATGACTTGGGGAACTTGGTGACAACTGGCAAGATAGAAGGAAAGAGACCAAGGGGAAGACCGGGAAGTAAATACCTGGATGGCTTGACCACATGGCATGGTCGAGACAGGAACACAGAGCTGATCCACGAATCTGGTGATCGAGTGAGATGGCAGAACATGACTGCCCACGCTTATCGGCATGGCACATGATGGATGGATGGACATAAAACATGTCTGGAATGAGGGAGAGAGAGACAAACGGACGGAAACACACAAACACACACAGACAGAGAGAGAGAGAGAGAGAGAGAGAGAGAGAGAGAGAGAGAGAGAGAGAGAGAGAGAGAGAAATAGAGAGAAAGAGAGAGAGAGACAATAACAACAACAACAACAACAACAACAAAACTTTCTTTTAATAGGGTTAAGAATTGGGCCCGCAGGCCCGTCTTACATTCTGCCCTTCTATCACTCTCTTTCATACATTATATCATTCACACATCATTCAAGGCTAACAGAGAACAGCAACAATATAAAAGATATGCATTATAAAGGCATGAGAAAAATGAAAAATCAATACTACACGACTCAGTAATTGTAATGACTGGTGTCGCGGCACTTTTTAATAGCTATGATGAATATACTGGCCTACCAAAAGGGGACTGGCTGTTATACTAGGGTTTCATTATTATTATTATTATTATTATTATTATTATTAAGGGGGAAGGTAATCCGTACTGAAATAGTGTTCTAATAATTTGCGATTATATGTATATTGATTGATGATGTCTTTGATGTCTTGTGGAAGATTGTTCCACAGCTGAGTTGCAGAGTACGTTAAGCTTGTTTTGTATAAGTCTATCCTAGGCTTCGGAATGTGTAATATATTTAATCGTTTACTGTGTCTAGCATTATATTTAAACAATGGCCAAAGGTAATTTGGGGCATTCCGATATAGGATTTTGTGAATTAGTTTGGCCTTATTGAAAAGCAGGCGTTTGCGGAGTGGTAGTAACTGAAGGCGTTTATGCAGGCTGGGATTGTCAGATAAATGTTTGCTATAAATTAGACGCATGACCCGTTTCTGGAGTGAGTAAAGTCGCTTGGTGCTTGAATTAGAACAACCGTCCCAGATTGTAGAGCAGTAGTCAAAATGTGTCTGTATGTGAGAAGTATAGAATATTTTCCTTGTGTCCTCATCAAGGACATTTTTGATTCTGGCGAATTGGTAGACTTTTTTCGCTGTTTGTTTAGTGAGCGCTTGAGCGTGGGAAATAAAGATTAGGTTTCTATCAATGATTAGGCCTAATGAAGAAGAAGAAGAAGAAGAAGAAGAAGAAGAAGAAGAAGAAGAAGAAGAAGAAGAAGAAGAAGAAGAAGGAGGAGGAGGAGGAGTTGGAGAATGAGAAGGGGGAGGGGAGGAGGAGAAGACGAGGAAGAAGAAAAAGGATAAGAAGAATAAGAAGGATAAGAAGAAGAAGAAGAAGAAGAAGAAGAAGAAGAAGAAGAAGAAGAAGAAGAAGAAGAAGAAGAAGAAGAAGAAGAAGAAGAAGAAGAAGAATTAGAATTGTTTAATACATATGCACAACCGAAAAACCAGTAGTCTAAGCTAAATTTCTTTTCCAATTTGTGATGTCCACTGATTTATATTAATCTTGAAATGTATATCTAACTCCTCTACACACATTTAAATCCTCTACACACATCTATATCCTCTACACACATCTAAATCCTCTACACCAGTGGTTCTCAACCTTTTTTGGCCCTTGCCCCCCCCCCCGTCACCATATTTTCAGAACGTCATTCCCCCCCCCCCCCCTCTTTCCTATTAAAAATTTGGCCCGTGCCCCCCTTCACCGTATTTTCAGAACGCCCCCCCCCCCTTTCATATTTCCTATCTAAAAACCCCCACCCCTACACAGTATACGTAAAAATTTAAGGTAAATGTAATAGCATATACTAAAACAAGTCTAGACATCCACATAAAACATGATGTGTGGGTCTACTTCTTATGTATAAAAAAGGATGTGTGTGTGTATGTCCTTTATGCGTTCGCGAACGGCCCATCCGATTGAGATGACATTTTCTACACGTCTTCCGTTCATTTCAGCGCAGCCAACTGTGATATTTTTTTGGGGTGTGAAATCGGCTGCTTACTTAATATTATTTAATTTTTCATTTTTCGTTATAATTTCTATACTGCGAGGGGACTTAACTCTATAAAAGTTATTTCAAGGGGTATAACTTTCAATAAATTTTCTGTATACCTTATAGTCATATTGTTGCATCGTTTTCAAAGATTTATAAACTATTTGTCTATAGTTATATACCGGCATATGAGTTATAATAAATAATGCTACAATCTTTAAGGCATTTTCAAAGTTTTCATAAAAATAATGCATAATGCATAACATTGTAACTCATCTTTTTATGCTTACGAAGTTACCTACAGTCATGCAGATGATTAGAAACGGTTTTCATTAGAAATAATGGATGGTGTGTGGAAGGACATTGTATGAATTTAATGAAACGCTACCCGCCAGGAGCTGGGCGAAGCCACGCCGGGTCAGATAGATAGACAGACCCACCTTTTTGCTGCAGTTATCTACAGGCATATGCGTTATAATCTTCCTCCTCCTCCTCCTCCTCCTCCTACCCTCTTCCTCTTCCCCTCCCCCTATCCTTCCTCCTCCTCCCTCTTTCTCCTCCTCCCTCCTCCCTCCTCCTCCTACCTCCTCGCCCTCCTCCCTCCTCCTAATCACTCCTCTTCCTTCCTCCTCCCTTCTCCTCCTCTCTCCTCCTACTCCCTCCTCCTCCCTCCTCCTCCTACGTCCCCCTCTCATCCTCCTCCTCCCTCCTCCTCCTTCTCCTCCCTTTTCTCCCTCCTCATCCCCTTACTCCTCCTCCTCCTCCCTCCTCATCCCTCCTCCTCCCTTCTCCTCCTCCCTCCTCATCCTCTCTCCTCCTCCTCCCTCTACCTCCTCCCTCCTCCTCCCTCCACATTCCCCCTCCTCCCTCCTCCTCCCTCTACCTCCTCCCTACCTCCTCCCTCCTCCTGCCTCCTCCGCCTCCTCTTTCCTCCTCCTCCATCTCCCTCTTCCTCCTCCCGTCTCCTCCTTCTGCGTTCTTCTCCTCCCTCATCCTCCCTCCTCCTTCTCCTTCCTCCTCCCTCTTCCTCCTCCCTCTTCCTCCTCCTCCCTACTCCTCCTCCCTCCTCCTCCCTTTTCCTCCTCCTCCCTCCTCCTCCCTCCTCCTTGCTCTCATCATCCTCCTCCTCCTAATCACTCCTCCTCCCTTCTCCTCCTCTCTTCTTCCTCCTACTCCCTCCTTCCCCCCTCATCCTCCCTCCTCCTCCTCCCTCCTCCTTAACCCTCCTCCTCCCTTCTCCCCTCCTCCTCCCTCCTCCCTATCTCCCTCCTCCTCCTCCCTCCTCCTCCTCCCTCCTGCTCCTCCCTCCTCTTCTCTCCTCCTCCTTCTCTCTCCTCCTCCTCTCTCCTCCTCCTCCCTCTACCTCCTTCCTCCTCCTCACTCCACCTCTTCTCTCCTCCTCCTAATCCCTCCTCCTTCCTCCCTACTCCTACTCCTCCCTCCTCTTCCTTCCTCCTCCTCTCTCCGCCTATCTCTTCCTCCCTCCTCCTCCTCCATCCTCCCTCCTCCACCTCCCTCTTCCTCCTCCCAGCTTCTACTCCTCCTTTTTCTTCTTCTGCTGCTGCTGCTGCCGCCTCTTCATTTACCCAAGTTAATTGTTGGGGAAGATGTAAAGATCTTTCAAGTGCTCTTTCTAATGCTTTTTGTAAGTTGGTCTTCGTTTATCTAAGGTTGTTATAATTGCAACCAATAAATGATTACACAGACAGACAGACAGACAGACAGACAGACAGACAGACAGAGAGGGAGGGACGGACAGACAGACAGACAGACAGACAGACAGACAGACAGACAGACAGTCGGGAACGGGAACTTATATGACTACTTATATGAATTAAATGAGATGCTCCCCATCAGGGGCTGGGCGAAGCCGGGCCGGATAAGACAGACAGACAGACAGATAGACAGACAGACAGATAGATAGTCGGGAACGGGAGCTTATATGACTACTTATATGAATTAAATGAGATGCCCCACACCAGGAGCTGGGTGATGCCGGACCGGGTCAGACAGACAGACAGACAGACAGACAGACAGACAGATAGTCGGTAACGTAAACGAGAACTTATATGACTACTTATATGAATTAAATGAGATGCTCCCCACCAGGGTCTGGGCGAAGCCGGGCCGGGTCTGCTAGTACTTTATAAAATGAATTTTAGAATGATGAGACGTACGTAACTGTAAAGTATGAAGGGAAAAACAATATCAAGTAATCGGTTCTTATATTAACGAGATCTTGAAATGGTCTTCATCCCCCCCCCCGGAAACCTTAAAATTCCCTCCTGGGGGGGGGGGGAGGAATTCCCCACCAGTTGAGAACCACTGCTCTACACACATCTAAAACCTCTACACACACCTAAATCCTCTACACACATCTAAACCCTCTACACATATCTAAATCCTCCACACACATCTAAATCCTCTACACACATCTAAATTCTCTACACACATCTAAATCCTCTTGGTTGCATGTAGAAAGATATGGAAATATGGTATTTGGCCAAAAGATTGGAAGAGAACTATCTTCATTCCAATACCAAAAAAAAAAGGGCAACCTGAAATTATGCATCAACTATAGAACTGTTGCCCTCCCCTCTGCTGTGTGTCCACCGTGACGAGGTAGAGGGGCTTGCGCGTCCCAATGACCCCAAGAGCTATGCCGACGGTAGCACAGATACTGGTAGGGCCACCCATGTCGGACAGGTCAAGGGAGAGGGACCAGACGAAGAGACACACAAACCTGCTGCCTTGTAGGTAGACTGGGTACAGTCAAAGGCTAGGGAAAGCACCCCGAATAAATGCTTGTCGAAATCGGATGTACTGAGCCACAGGCTTGACAAAGCAGTGCAACGTAAAACCTGCTGCCTTGTAGGTAGACTGGGGACAGTCAAAGGCTAGGGAAAGCATCCCGAATAAATGCTTGTCGAAATCGGATGTACTGAGCCACAGGCTTGACAAAGCAGTGCAACGTAACTTAATTCATGATGTCACAAATCAAAATTAATCGTTATGGTGCTAATCCCGCGAAGTCCCATCAGGCGGCGATAGTGCCGGGCCCCCTGCCTCGAGGGGGTCCACCCATGACTACTGGTGGTCACCTTCCCCTGTGCTGTGGAGTCAAGGCACAGAGGAGTAGGTTAAGAGCTATTGACCAAATACCCCGGACACTCAACATACTACAGTGGAATGCCGAAGGAGTTTACAAGAAGAAAGTCTCCCTAACACAGCGTCTTCATAAAGATAGAATAGATGTGGCATGCATTCAAGAGACACACCTCAACGCCAATCGCAAATTCTCAGTCAGAGGATATCAGGCCACACGTTTCGACCGCGAAGGACACAAAGGAGGAGTTCTAATACTTACACGAAATACAATACCTTGCAGCGAAGTATCTGTGATCTCTGACAACCAAACGGAAATTATAGGTGTTGATATAATGATAAAGGACGTGAAAATAAGAATCTACAATCTGTATAGCCCAGCAGATAAGGACCTTACACTCTCAAACATGAAAATAACTGACACAAACTGCATTATTGTCGGAGACTTTAATAGCCGTTCAGAAAGATGGGGATACCCAGATACTGACAAAAGAGGAGATGAATTGGAGGACTGGGAAATAGACTCAAATCTCCATCTACTCAACAAAGCGGATGACACACCGAGCTTCTACTCCAGAAGATGGCTTACCACTTCTACTCCAGACTTAGCTTTCTGCACAGGAGACATCCTCCACAAAATCGATCGCCATGTGCTGGACCAATTAGCAGGTAGTGACCACAGACCAATCAAGCTTGTAATGAATATGGAGTATGTTCCACAGGAGCAAAAGCCCTTGCCCCGCTGGAATTACAAACGAGCAGATTGGGACAGATTTGCCATACTAACAGACAATTATTGTGAAAACATAAATACACGATATGGCAACATGAAGCAAATGGTGGAAAGTCTAAACAGAGCGATAATACAGGCAGCCACTGAGTCTATTCCAAGAGGAGCGAGGAAAAATTACAAACCATACTGGACTGAAGAACTACAAAGTTTGGAGGACAAAGTTGAAGATGCCAGGAAGACAGCAGAGAGAGAACAAACAATTGAAGCGAACATCTCTCTCAAAGCCATCTCAGCAAAATATAAAAGAACAGTAAATCAAACAACAAGAGATTGTTGGAGGGAAAAAACAGAAAACCTGAATTTTGACAGGGATGGAAACAAACTATGGAAACTAGTGAAAGCCATGAACAATGAAGGACCTAGAAACAAACAAATAACAATTAAACAAGGAAATGCCTTGCTTACAGGAAAAAAGGCTGCAAATGCACTAATGGAACACTATGCAAATGCAAACCACATTGATATTACAACCGAACAGAAGAAAGCAATCAAAGACAAACAGATACATCATAGAAATACAGAGACAGCAGCAGAATATATGATGGCAAATCTAACAATGGAAGAAATGGAACAGGCAATGAATACCCTAAAAAAGAAGAAATCACCAGGAAAAGATGGAATCACAAATGAAATTCTAATAGGACAAGGCACCAAAGGCAAAGAAGAAACTACTAGCAGTGCTAAATAACAGCTGGAAGAGGGGAATAATCCCACAGGCATGGAAGGAAGCTATACTAATACCAGTCCCAAAGAAAGGAAAAGACCTGGAAGAACCAAATGGCTATCGACCTATCAGTCTACTTAGCTGTGTAGGAAAATTAATGGAACGCATTATCAATGGCAGGCTAACATGGCATCTGGAAGAAAACAAACTCTTAACACCACACCAAGCAGGATTCAGAAAGTACAGATCCACTGAAGATCAAATAACCTATAATGCTCAGGAAATAGAGGATGCCTTCCAAGAGAAAAAGCACACACTAGCAGTCTAGATAGATTTAGAAAAAGCATTTGATAAAGTATGGAAGGAAGGATTGAAAGTAAAACTGCAAAAAATGCATGTTTGTGGAAAAATGTATAAATGGATCAGCCACTACCTTGAGAACAGAACTGCCAGGACAAAAGTACAAGGACAAACCAGCAAAATGATGCTGTTGGAGCAAGGTGTCCCCCAAGGAGGAGTTCTTTCACCAACATTATTCCTAGCATATATAAATGACATCACGGAAAATTTTCCAGCCAGAGTACACACATCCTCCTTTGCAGATGACCTAGCCATATGGACATCTGAAGAATATATTAGTACAGCTAACAGCAGAATACAGCAAGCCTTATTAGCGCTAGAGGACTGGTCAAAATCATGGCTAGTGAAGATAAGTGAGGAGAAAACAACATGCACAGTGTTCTCCCTCTCAAATAAAACTCAGCAACCTAAGCTGGTATTGAATGGAAAAATATTGCGCCATGAAGAAAATCCAAACTATCTAGGAGTCACCTTTGATCGTCGCCTGACATGGAAGACACAGGTTGAGAAAAATCGAACAAGAGCAAGGCAGAGAATGGCAATCATGAAAAAGCTTGCTGGTACAACGTGGGGAGCAGATGAGAAAGTTCTCAAGAAGTTATATACTGGACGGGTGAGGCCAGCACTGGAATATGGCATTGCAGCTTGCGCAACAGCAGCTAAGTCAAACTTTAACAAAATAAGTAGAGTCCAAAACCAAGGAATGCGAATCATAACTGGAAGCCTGAAGACAACGCCTATTAATGAACTAGAAAAGATCACTTGTTTACAACCAATGCAGGACAGAAGAGATAGCAGAGCCCAGCAACAAGCAGAAAAATTTAGAAGATTGACAGACCACCCTATGTATAACAGGTTTAATGGTTTTGGAAAAGGAAGACTGAAGCGTAGCAACTTTGTAGAAACTGCAAAACGAAAGATTAGGGCAGATCCCATACTTAACATATCAACAGTCAAGCCCATTTACAATGCACACAACTTCCCAGCTTGGAGACAGCAGCAACTGCCTGAGATGATAGAAAACATTCCTGGTATTGAGAAAAAGAACACTCAGAATGAAACCGAAAGAAGAAAAATAACCCTCAACTACATAAAAGAACATTACCCAAGCAGCAATTGGACCCATGCATATACAGATGGATCAGCCAAAGATTCAATTAAAAATGGAGGAGGAGGAATTCTCCTTAATTTAAAAAATGGAGTGATAAAAACACAGTCAGTGGCAACTGGAAAATTTTCAAGTAACTTCAAAGCGGAGGTAGAGGCTTTGAAAACTGCAGCAGAAATGCTCTTGATGGAGGAAAATAAAGAGAAGCAAATAGCTATCTTCACAGATGCAAAGTCAGCTGTCTCAATACTGAAGAGCAAAAACAGCACAGAACTAGCTGACCTAAGAGCAGCACTCCATGGTCTATGCCAGAAATCCAAAAAAGTTGTAATACAGTGGATCCCATCACATTGCAGTATACCTGGAAATGAAGAGGCTGACAGACTAGCAAAAGAGGGTGGACGATTACCACAGCCTGACATAGACATAACCTATAATGAGGCAAAAAGTTTTATAAAAAGCACTTATAGAACCAAATGGGAATCAGAGCATCCAGGCCACCAGAATGATGATGCATATTACAAACTCGACCGAAGAGAACAAGTAGCAATCTTCAGACTCCGCACAGGACATAACAGGCTGAAATACCACTTGTTCAATAAACTAAAGATAGGAGATACCGATGAATGTAATTGTGGAACTGGTAAAATGACAGCTAAACATTTGATGCAGGAGTGCCCAATATATGCAGAACAGAAAAAGATATTTTGGCCCACGCCTGCTTCATTTGAGGACAAGCTCTATGGAGATATCAACAAGCTCAAGTTGACTACAGCTTACTTTAACTACATTCAGGTTGACATCTAAAGGTGCATGAAGATGTATTTAGACTGCCACACTTCATACCACAGGTATGTCGGTTACAAAAGCGTCCCAGAGGCATGAAATGGAATATTGCTTGGATAGCAAATCCATTACGTGGAAAGTCCGAATCAAAAGCTCACTGTGTGGGCTTCGTAAAAGGTGGAAAAAGTGTCCTAGTGACACGAAATGGAATATTGCTTGGATAGCAAATCCATTACGTGAAAAGTCCGAATCGAAAGCTCACTGTGTGGGCTTCATAAAAGGTGGAAAAAGTGTCCTAGTGGCACGAAATGGAATATTGCTTGGATAGCAAATCCATTATGTGGAAAGTCTTAATCGAAAGCTCACTGTGTGGATGTCATCTGCAGACTGCATTCTTCTGGTTTCCGGAGGAACAGCCTATGGTGAACGGAAGGCCCAATATACGGAAGTGAGGCTAAGCAGCCATGTGCAGGACGTGACGATTCCTTGGGTGAGCCCAGTACCAGAGCGCTGTGTGATGGCTCTGCAAGTATGGAAGCCTCCTTGGATGGCGGGGAATGCCCATGGTCTGCCCCTGCCTTCCCTTGAGGGTTGACCAGGATGTCTTTGGCTGTTCTATATGGGCCAGCTAGGGTGGGGGATAACACCACAACAGTGAGATTCAAACGTCCCAAGAAACCCCCGGGAAGGTTAACCCGGTCAACAAATGCCCGCAGAAGTCGGATGTGTCGGCCTAACGGTGCAAGAACGCAGCTCTGCTGTAAACAGGCACAACGCAGTCACATCCGAAAAAAAAATAATCCGGATGAACGCAGAAGAAGAAGAAGAAGTAGAAGAAGAAGAAGAAGAAGAAGAACTGTTGCCCTGATCACTTATGCAAGTAAAATTCTACTAAAAATCATAATGAGAAGACTTCGTAAGAAAATGGAAGAAGAAATTAATGAGGTTCAAGCTGGATTTAGACAAGGAAGAGGAACAAGAGATCACATTCTCAACATGCGTTTAATAATAGAGAACTGCATTGTATTTTATTGTAAACCTATTCTCATGTTTTGTGGATTATTCAAGGGCATTTGACTGTGTACAACATCAGAAACTTTGGGAAATCATGAGTAATACTGGC